>PVKA01034535.1:0-23390 GCA_004027165.1 Ctenomys sociabilis
CCTCGGTCACCCCGGGCTTGCTCCAGCCCAGGCGCCAAGCCCTGGCCCCGGTGTGTGTGGTGCGGCCTTTGCCCACCTGCACACCTCCCACGAGCACCATCTGCCCGGTGGCCCCTGCTTTTCTGCCCCATGCAGGTTCTGCCCAGGTCCTTGGGCCACAGGTCCCTGGTGGTCTCAGCCCTGCCTTTTCTTTGTAGAACGACCTTCCCACTGGCCCGCCTGCAGCTAAGTCCTGCGAGTCCTCTCCGTCCCAGGACACATCCACCCCTGGGCCCAGCTCTGTCAGTCTCGTCTGCCAGCTGGCGGCCAAGCCGGCACCTTCCACAGATAGCCTGGGTGAGACCCTGGGGCGGGTGGCTCAGACCCTGCTGAGTCTCCGCTCCGACTGATCAGGGTGGCTGGGAAGGAGTGGCTCGGGCGCTTTGGTGGTGCTGGTGGGTGCTGGGGGCGGAGTTTCTTTTTTGTACCAGGAATCAAAGCTCCGGAGCTTGTGCTTGCCAGGCAGGTTCTGTGCCACTGAGCTACATCCCTGCCTCCACCTTTTTTGTCCTTTTTTTTTTTTTTTTTTTCCCCTGGTGTGTGTGGTAATGAGTTTGGGATTTGAAAGATGAGTAGAAGTTCACCAATTGGCAGAAAGGTAGGAGAGGCTCAGAATCCAGTCTGAAGACCCCACCCTTCTCGCTCAGCACTGAGGAGCCCCCTGAGTCTGTCCAGCCCGTTCACCACGTCCTTCAGCTTGGGTTCCCACAGCACCCTCAACGGGGACCTCTCCATGCCCAGCTCCTATGTCAGCCTCCACCTGTCCCCCCAGGTCAGCAGCTCTGTGGTGTACCGACGCTCCCCCATGGTGAGTCCTAGGGGGGTGGAGATGGCAGGGGTCAGCAGGACCCCTAGGGGCCAGAAGGACAGGTGCATGGGGCTGGGGGGCCACAGGCTTGGCAGGCCCACGTAGAAGAGGACTGTGCGTCTCCGTGACTCACGTGCTTAGCCCAAATCAGAACCCATGGCAGTGCGTGAACAACTGTGCTCTGGCTGCATTATGCGGAGCAGAATACCCAGACCTGGGAAGTTATTTATAAAGCCAAGAGGCCCCTGGGTGCATCCTGAGGTCGTGCTTTGCAGACCGCTGATCTGGACCAAATAGGAACCTCGGATGGATCCTTCCCACCCTAGGGCTCCAGGATTTTCTGGGCCAAGGCTGTGGAGTCCCCCTTAATGGAACCAGCTCTCTTTTAAGTCCGGAGACCAAGTTCCTCTGCTTCTGGGGGAGGGGCTGGGTCGTGGGACAGAGCAGAAGTGGCTGCAGGTGCCCACCCTGGGGGACCTGTTCTGGCGTCCCAGCAGATGGCGTTTGAATCACACCCCCACCTCCGAGGTTCCTCTGTCTCTTCGCTGCCTGCAGTCCCGGGAGGGAAGCCGTGAGTACCATCCACCTGCCCGCCCAGTCTCCTCCTGCTCTTTGGAGTCACTATATGGGTGCAGTGTGGGGTTTCCCGGTTGCTCAGGCCCCTTCTGGAGCATAAGTCTGGCTCCTGGAGCAGACTGAGTGTTGTCCCTGCTGCGGGAGGGGATACCCTGGCAGGCAGACGGCTGCAGGCCCCAGACGGCCTGTCCTTGAGCCCCCACCTCAGGGCTGGGGCCCTGAAATGTGACCTGCACAAGCAGGAATGAAACGGATGCATTTAAGTTCAGTTTTTGTTGTTTTTATTGTTTTGGTTCCAGAGATGGAGCCTGGGCCTTCACGCAGAGCTCAGTTCCCAGACCTTTTTTTAATTTTGAATCAGAGTCTTAAGTCACTAAGTTGCCAGGCTGGCCTGAGACGTGTAGTCTTCCTGCCTTAGCCTCCCAGAGTGCTGAAATGTCAGGCGTGGACTACAAAGAATTCATTAAAGCATAACTGTCTGCAAGTGGCTGGGACCGTTTCCTAGCGAGAAGCCTGGGCTCCAGGGCTCTGGGGACATCTTCAAATACCTCTGTTCTGCAGGCAACCCTGAAGTGCCTGCTACTATGCCCCTCAGAGCCCTTCCCTTTGTGCCTCTCTACCACCGCCATGGGTCCCTTGTCCCTGCCGTAGCAGGGTGCAGGCAGGAGATGCCCAGCTCTGGGTGCTGAGGCTCAGCGGTGTCCTTGTCCCCATGCTGTCTGTGCCTCAGGGCTTACTCTTTCCACGTGTCCGCGGACGGCCAGATGCAGCCGGTGCCCTTCCCCTCGGATGCACTGGTGGGCGCTGGGATCCCGAGGCACGCGCGGCAGCTGCACACGCTGGCACACGGCGAAGTGGTCTGCGCCGTCACCATCAGTGGCTCCACGCAGCACGTATACACGGGCGGCAAGGGCTGTGTGAAGGTGTGGGACGTAGGCCAGCCTGGTGCCAAGACGCCCGTTGCCCAGCTGGATTGCCTGGTGAGGAGGGCCGGGCTGCAGCCCAAGAAGCAGGACGCGCAGGCCAGGGGCAAGGCCTATGGTTAATGGGCTGGGTGTCTAGGCGAAGGGGTGGAGCCTATCTGTGAAGGGTGGGCTTGCGGACCAGGAGCGTGGCCTGCAGGCCAAAGAGGTGTGGCTTTTACTCAAACTAGGGCGGAGCCTAGGTACCAACCAGGAAACCAGAGTGGAGCAATTAGCCCTGTGGGGCGGGTCTTTATGAGAAAAGCATGATTTACATAGGATAGGGTGTGGCATGCAGCTCTAAAGGGTGTGGCTTGTCCTAAGGGCGGGGCTTATAGTGGGATGAGGGAGATTTGCAGTCCTGAGGGATAAGGTTATATAAAAACCAGGGTGGGGGCTGGGAGATGGCTCAGTGGAATAAGTGCTTCCCTGGCAAGCACCAGGGCATGAGTTTAATCCCCGGTTCCGCGGAAAAAAAAAAAACCTACAAAACCAGGGTGGCACTAACAGTGAGGTCAGGGTAGAAGTCAGGGTGGGGCTTATAGCTTTCAGGCATAAGGCTTTGGCCCTAAGGGGTGGGTTCATAGTAAAACCTGTGACATGGCAAAAGGCACCCCCCACATTACCTAAGGGGCGGGGCTTGTTGAGGGAGAGGCCTACTTGGTCCCAAGGTATGGGGCTGCCGTGAGGTGCGCAGAGGTACCCCTGGGTGAGGCTCCTGGAGTCCTGACCAGGAGGAACATCTCCAGCTGCGCTTCCATCCTGGGGGTCTCCTAGAACCGGGACAACTACATCCGCTCCTGCAAGCTGCTGCCAGATGGCCGGAGCCTCATCGTGGGGGGAGAGGCCAGTACCTTGTCCATCTGGGACCTGGCGGCACCCACACCTCGCATCAAGGCTGAGCTGACCTCCTCGGCGCCTGCGTGCTACGCTCTGGCGGTCAGCCCCGACGCCAAGGTCTGCTTCTCTTGCTGCAGCGATGGCAACATCGTGGTCTGGGACCTGCAGAATCAGACCATGGTCAGGTGGGTGTGGGTGGCTAGGACCCTGGCCGGGTCCTGCCTGGCTGACTGCCCTGTGGCCTGATGCCGGTTGGACAGCAGCGTCTTCCTGCAGGCAGTTCCAGGGTCACACGGATGGGGCCAGCTGCATCGACATCTCGGACTACGGCACTCGGCTGTGGACAGGTGGCCTGGACAACACCGTGCGCTGCTGGGACCTGAGAGAGGGCCGCCAGCTGCAGCAGCACGACTTCAGCTCGCAGGTGCTGCGGGCTGCGGGTGGTGGTTCTCCTTCCCACCCTCCAGAGGTGCTTGTTGGCAGATGCAGGACAGGCTCGGTGACCACCGCTGGCATCCTCTTGTAAAAGTTGGGCCCATGCAAATTGGGTGCAGTGGGGCTGGGGAGATGGCTCAGTGGAATAAGCACTTCCCTGGCAAGGTCAAGGGCCTGCGTTCAATCTCCAGTTCCTCAAAAAAGAAACAAAATTGGGTGTAGTGGTGTACCCCTGTTGACCCAGTACACTGGGAAGCTGAGGCAGGAGAAATTCAAGTTTGGGCCCAGCCTGGGTAGCTTAACCACCCCAAGAGACTCTTGTCTTAAAATAGAAAATAAAACGACTGGAGATATAGCTTAGTGATGCCTAGTACTGGAAAATTTGGAAAGGAGACAAACTCATGGGTCCTTCAATGGTCTCACTAGGTGGTTTAGGCTGCCTTTGGCTCACTTTATAGTCCAGGCTGGTCTTGAACTCTGATCCTCCTGCCTCAGCCTCCCCAGTGTGAGATAACAAGCATGTGCCACCTCACCGCACAGGTCCTTCTCCAATTCTCCAAAGGTTCTGGAACACTTGGAAGCCCTGACTCCTGTTAACCTGTGTGCTTGCTGTGGGTCCAGGTCTTTCCATGCCCTGCATCCCAGCTGCTGGCTTTTCTCTCCAGCCTTCAGCCTCTGGGGCCCTGGCTCACCCCAGGGAGCCACTCAGTATGGAATGACAGAGGCTGTCCTGGGCCAGGAGCTGGGGGCAGAGAGGTCCCCATCATGGTCGCCAGGGTTGTCCCGACTCATGAACATGGCGAGGGGACTCCTTAGGTCGCAGGATGGGTTTTGTGGCCCCGTAAGTGTGGGTTCTGCCTAGCAGTGTTTTAGGGCAGGGAG
The DNA here is from genome assembly GCA_004027165.1 of Ctenomys sociabilis. Classification (NCBI taxonomy): domain Eukaryota; kingdom Metazoa; phylum Chordata; class Mammalia; order Rodentia; family Ctenomyidae; genus Ctenomys; species Ctenomys sociabilis. The sequence goes on from PVKA01034535.1 coordinate 4,543, forward strand.
TTTCTCCCGGGCCTTGCACACTTGGAGCTCTGGGATGTTTCTCAGTTTTCCGTTGTTCCCTTTGGCTGCAATGCTTTCCCTTCCATTTCTAATTGGCAAACTCCTACTCATCCTTTAGTACCCACTCCCTCCTTGCAGCCTGGGTGGTGGGGAGGACTATTTTCCAAGTACTTTTTTTTATTATTTCCTTGTTTTCATGGTGGTTTGGAGAATCTGAACCAGGGCCTTCCCACTGAGCTGTGTCCCCAGTACGCGTAGTCTCTTTCTCTCTGACTTGTTTTTTGTTTTTGTTTTTGTTTTAAGACAGGGTTGCTTTGTAATTGAGGCTGGCCTTGAACTCAGCCCAGGATGGCCCTGAAACAGTAATCCTCCTGCCTCATCTTCCAGAGTGAAATTGTAGGGCAGGTAGACACAGCTGCCCATTTCTGGGCCCCCCTGGGAGCACTTCTTGTCCCTCTGGCCGTTCCCACTTCATACAGCAGCTTTCCCACGTGGCTGGGAGGGTTTGCTGGAGCCACGGTCCTCTCCGCTGCTGGTCTGCATGGCTTCTTGGCCATCTTTTTTTTTTGCGGAACCAGAAGTTGAACTCAGGCCCTGGTGCTTGCCAGTCAAGCACTGATTCCATTGAGCCATCTCCCTGGCCCCTATCTTCATCTGTGGCCTGGGCGGGTCCACCCAGCCTCCACCCCTAGGTGCTTAGGATGTGGCTCTGCATGGAGAACTTGGAACCTTTCAAATCAAAACAGCAGCATGGGCCAGGCACGGAGAAGCACACCTGTCATCCCAGGACTCAAGGCTGAGGCAGAAGCATCGTAGCCTAGGCTGCAGAGTGAGCTTAAGTCCAGCTTGCACTGCATGAGACTGTGTCTCAAATAAAGAAAAGAGAACAACAACAACAACAACAACAAACCCCACAGCACAGGTCAGCAGCAGTCCTCCAGGCCAGGCCTCTCAAGGGCTGTCTCCAGGCTCGCTTGTTGACTGACTTCTTGCCATGAGACCTTAAGTGCCCCATGCGACCTTGAACTTGTGCTGCCTTAGCTTCTGCGTCCTGCTAAGTGGTGTTCTGAGGGGAGCCTCTGGCCTCCCCCGCCTCCCCTGCTCCCTCTGGGGCTGCTGATTGCTGCCAGTGGGTAATGGATGAGCAGCCCAGGGTTCTGTGTAATTCTGATTAATATTAATGATCCAACACAGTTGCCTGCTGTGCTTCCGCCCTGCTAGCTGCCTCCTTGGGGACTCTGGGGAGGTGAAGCGCTTCCCCTGACCTCCGCAGGGGTGCAGGAGCCCTCCTGCCATCCAAGCTACTTGGAGGCTGAGGCAGGAGAATCATAAGTTGGCCCAACCTGGACAAGTCAGGGACTTAGTGAGACTCTATCTCAAAATAGAATGAGGCTGGTCAAATAGCTCGGCAGATTAGAGCACCTGCAGATGCAGGGTCCAGCAGGGCCTGGGGTCCAGACCTGCCCCCAGGGCACGCGGAGACAGTGCTGTGCACCTGGAATCCTAGCACTTGGGAGGCTGAAAAGCAGGAAGGAACAGTAGGAGTCTGATCTGTATAGTGAGACCCTGTACTAAATGCAAAATAAAATAAAATGAAAGCTCCATGGTGTGGCAAGTGCCTGCCCGGCAGGTGCAAGGCCCTGTGTCCCAGCACCACACAAACAATCTCCAAAGGGCCCGAATCCATCTGTTCTCTGTTGCCCTAGATTTTCTCTCTGGGCCACTGCCCCAACCAGGACTGGCTGGCCGTGGGAATGGAGAGCAGCAACGTGGAGATCCTGCATGTCCGCAAGCCTGAGAAGTACCAGCTGCACCTCCATGAGAGCTGCGTCCTCTCCCTCAAGTTCGCCTCCTGTGGTACGTTGGCCCCATCCCCCACAGGCGCTCCCCGGCTTGCAGGTCCTCCTGCCTCAGCCTCACAGAGCGCTGGGATGACAGGAGAGTGTTCCATCCCCAAGGTCACCTGCTTTAATTTTGGAGTGCGGAAGGGCACTAAAGATCAAAACTGGGACCTCACTTGAAAGAGCAAATAATGGCAGGATGTGCAGGCCTGCTCAAGTCATCCTGGCCACCTGGGAGGCTGAGGCGGGAGGAGTCAAGCAGGGGCAACTTTGCTAGAACTTGTCTCAAATAGAAAATTTAAGGCATGGTTGCCTTACATTGGTAATCCCAGCACTCTGAAGGATGAGGCAAGAGGATCATTGCAAGTTCGAGAACAGCCTGGGCTACAAAGTGAGCTCAAGGTCAGCTGGAGCTGCATAGGAAGTCCCTGTCTCAAAAAGAAAGGAAAAAAAAAAAAAAAAAAAAGATAGGGATGCAGCTCAGTGTAAGGCTCTGAATTCAATCCCTTGAGCTACAAAAATTTAAATAAACCAAACGGGGGGTCACTCTCGGGTCCCTGGCCCTGCAGCTGCTGCCTTCCCCAGGGCGGTGGTTTGTGAGCACCGGCAAGGACAACCTGCTGAACGCCTGGAGGACGCCGTACGGAGCCAGCATCTTCCAGGTACGCGGCCCCTCCCCGGCTCCGTGCACCTCTTCCCGTTGCCACTGCGGACCCCAGGGACGGCGAACGCTCACAGTCCGCCTGTGCTGTGGCCAGTGTCACAGCCTCACCCCTTTTCCTAGCTGCGTGATATTCCAGCAGAGGATGGACTTCACTGTGTGCATCCACTCCCCGCTTCCACTGTGGCCCAGTGGGCTGTCCTCTTCAGCTTCAGGGAAATGTGCTGTGGTAAACACCTGTAGTAGTTTCCCTGCTGTTTCCCTCTTGGGCACCTGCCTTGGAGGGGAATTACCCTTGAAGCTTTTTCTTTTTTTTTTTTTTTTTTTTTTGAGGGACCTGGGATTGAACTCAGGCCCTTGCACTTGCCAGGGAAGCACTTAGTCTACTGAGCCATCTCCCTGGCCCTACCCTTGAGGCTTTTGAGGAACAGATTTTACCTTGGCACAGGCAGCGGTGCATTCCAAAGCCGCCTTGTCCTCACCAACAACCCTTACTGGCTTTTAAAAAAATCACCTTGGGGGTGTGGAACAGTGCTTACAATTTTTTAAGACTGAAAGCTGGGTGTGGCGGTGCATGCCTGTGATTCCAGGGCCCAGGGAGCCTGAGGCAGGAGGACCGAGGCAGGAGGACCGCCATGAGTCCAAGGCCAGCCATGAGTCCAAGGCCAGCCTGGGCTACGTAGTGAATTCAAGGCCAGCATGACCTATAGCAAGACCCTGTCTCAAAACAAGCAAACCCCACAGAATACTTGACAGAGACTAGCTAGATTTCAGGAAAAACAAAGTAAAAAATTCATTGTTGGGCCTATTTTTGTACTGGCCCAGAACCTTCACACTGAGCACAGCCTCTTTTAAATTTTTAAATTTTAATTAGCTGGGCATGGTGGTGCAAACCTGTAATCTCAGCGCTTGGCAGGCTGAGGCATGAGTTTGAGGCCAGCCTGAACTGTACTGTGAAACCCTGTCTCAAAACAGACAAATTTTGATCAGGGTTGTCCCCGCACTCAGGAGGCTGAGGTGGGAGGTTTATGGTGAGTTCGAGAGGAGCCTGGGCTACAAAGTGAGATCAAGGCCAGCCTGAGCTGCATAGTGAGACCCTGTCTCAAAAAGACAAACAAGAAATTTGAGGCAGGTTCTTGCAACTAAGTTGCTCAGGCAGGGCTCAAACTCATGATCCTCCTGCCTCAGCCTCCCAGAGTACTGAGATGACAGGTATGTGCCACTGCACCTGCCCAGAGATAGGTTTTTTGAAAGGGCCCTAATACAGGTGACCACACTCATGCTTGTTCAGAATACTTTATGAGGCGCAGTTGAGGAAAACCACCTGAAACATTTATCTTACTGTGAGACAGCGTCAGGTATCTGATGTAAGTATCAAACGCTATCCAAGATGGAGACCAGGAAGTTGCACAGGTCCCTGCCCCTTGGTAAAGTCAAACCATCTTTAAGTGGAGGTGCTGTACGTGGCGCTGTTATTGGTCGGGGCCATCTGCAGGGCCTCTGGCCAGCAGCACGCTGCTCTCGACCAACTGAGCTGGGTGCGCTGTCCACACGCTCATCCTTGGGGCGTGTGCCGGCGCCCACCTGCCAGCCCAAGCCTCTGAACACCCTTCGGGTGGTTGGTAGCCTAGAGCCAAGCTAACGTGGGTCTCTTCCTCCTCCTCCCTTCCCGGCAGTCCAAGGAGTCCTCCTCCGTCCTGAGCTGCGACATCTCCAGGAATAACAAGTATATCGTGACTGGCTCGGGGGACAAGAAGGCTACTGTGTATGAGGTGGTCTACTGAGGCCCAGCCCGGCTCCTGGGGATGACGGAAACCCCCCCTGGCCAGGTCCCTCTGGTCATGGCTGACACCTCCACCCTCCCTGTTTCGCTGCTGGGGTCTGGGGTCGGGTCAGTGGACCCAGGGTTCTGGGAAATAAATATATTTATCAGAACTGGGCTGGGGACAGGTTGTGACTACTTTGGGGAGTATCACTGAGCAGGATGAGTCAGGCATGGGTGCATAACAAGCATCCTCTATTCTATCACCCAAGTGGGCTGCCTCAGATTCCTCCTTGTGCCACGTGGCCCCACTACCTCACTTCATGTGGCAGACTTGAGCTGCTCACTGCTTTTAGTATTTCTAAGAGTGTGTGTTTTACAAAATTCTGGATTTGTGGGTTTCAAATTTTTTTACGTATTTAGTACAGGGTCTTATTACACAGATCAGACTTATAGTGATCCTCCTGTCTTTAGCCTCCCAAACACTGGCAGTACAGGTGTGCATCACCCAGTCTCAATCGCTATCTCAGTGTGCCCTGGGGATGAGGCCAGCCTGACACATCAGGGATCAAACCCTGGTCCCTGCGTCTGCCTGAGCAGTGTGGTTTTACTTTTATAGTCCCAGAAATTAAAGCCCAGGCTTTCACGTTGAGCTCCTCACTATGCAGTCCTGACTGGTCTTGAGCTCACGTTGCAGCCCGGGCTGATCTGGAACTCGCAGTGATCCTCCTGCCTCAGCCTCCTGAGTGCTGGGGTGGCAGGCGTGTGCCACAGAAGCTGGCTGCCGGTCAGCGAGCTTTAGTATCACTGCTGTGCATGCCGGGTCCGAGTCTGCTGGGGGCATGCTGGGCACTGCAGGCCACTGAACAGCGTTCTGGCCCCTGGCTCCATGTTAGTGTCCCAAGGGTGCGTCACCCCCAGCCCCTCAGACACTCATGTCCTTCCCTGCCAGGGAGGTGGTGCTCACCACCTCCTTCAGCCCCTTCTCTGATGGCTTGTGGCAGAAGGACCAGGGACACCAGTGCTACTTCTTTATTATGTGTGACACAGACAATTCCTCATCCCCGGGCCCCTGGAGACACCCTGCAGGGGGCTCAGTGACCTCAGCTCCCCATTTCTGTCCCCAATGGCTGCAGGAAGGAAAAAGCGAAGGCGTCCAAGCCCTCAGTAGGTGACCTGGTACACGGAGACCCAGTCCTTGGCGCCGGCGACGACCAGCCGGTTGTTGGCGGACACGTCGCAGCACGTGATGCAGGCTTTTTCAGGCATCTGGAGGGAGCAGGGTCAGATGGATCTCCCCCTGGGGACGCCCCAGGTCCCCGGCACCTACCCTTTGCCCTGGGCACCTGGAACTCGGTGGCCCCTGTGGGCATCCCATGAATGGTGACCAGCTGGTCTGTGCCGACGCTCACCCACCACTGGCCTGGGGAGCAGAGGGCGGTGCTGTGATGGGAACAGCCCACCCCACCCGGGCCACCGGCTGTGGCCAAGGATCCTGGGGTGCCTGTGAGGGCAGCGCAGGTCCTCCAATCAGAGGCCGCGGGGTCACTCACCGAATGGGGAGAACTTGAGCCCCAGGACGGCACCCTCCTTGTGGCCTGCGGGGCGCGCCTGGGCCCCGATGGTGGGCTGCAGCATGTGCTGCCCGCTGGCCAGGCCCACCAGCAGCCAGTCGTCCCAGGGGGTTTGTGACAGGCCTGTGATCTGGGGGAGCAGCGGGGTCAGACGGGCCAGGGAGTTGACCCGCACCGAGACACAGGCTGTCCTGCTGGGGTCAGGGGCTGGAGGCCGCAAGGCTTCCAGGAAAGGCTGCTGGGCAGCTGTGGACAGCTGTGGGCACCACACCTCAGAGCAAAAGGGGGGTTTCCGGGCCATTTGAGATGCTCTCAGGTCCCAGGACCGCAGATGGCCATTGAGGCCCCCTATCCAGATGACGTCATCTTTGACCACAATGCAGTTGGCCTCACCCTGCCGGCCAGGGAGGTCCCTGCCCAAGAGAGAGAAGTTAGCGTGCAACTCTGAGGCTGGGTTCCTGGAAACACCACCATCCTGGCTCCAATTGTTTCTGAGTTGCATCCCTAGCCTTTTCTTTTTTAAAAAAAATTTGGCACAGGGCCTCACTAGCTATCCTCCTATTTTCAGCCTCCCCAGTGCTGGGATTACAGGCATGATCCACATGCTTGAGTCTTTGTGGCTGACTCAGTAGGCTCCGGGCGGTAACCAGGGATCCAGTTCCTGTGCCTGCCTAAGCGTTCTTAGTCCACTGAGCTATCCCACCGGCCCTCCCAGCGGTACTTTTTGAAACAGGGTTTCAGTACGTAACTCAGGCTGATCTTGAACTCACGGGGATCCATCCTCCTGCCTCAGCCTTCTGAGTGCTGGGATGACGCATGTGCACCACCACACCTGGCACAAGAATTCTTTGAATAACTGAACCATGTGGGCTCCCGTCCTACCTACTCAGGAGGCTGAGGCAGGAGGGTGGCAATTGGCGACTTTGCTAGACCCTGTCTCAGAAACTTAGAAAAGGGCCAGGTATGTGGCACAGTGCTTTCCCAGGCATTCAAGGCTGTGGGCTGTACACAAATGGGGAGAATCATTTGATCTGGGGGCTGTTGCACCCTTCAAGGTGGGGAAATTGAGGCAAGCAAGTAGAAATGACTGAGTTCTGGGAAAGCCATCGTGGAGGTTCCCAAACGCAACCAAGCCGTGAGGCCCTGCTTGGATTTTGAGGGCTGCAGGCCCCTCCCTGGTCCTTCCCACCTCACCCGGAGCCATACTTGACCACATTCGGGGCCCGAAGGTCCCAGATCCTGACAGTGCCATTGCTGAAGCCCGCAAAGACCAGGCTGCCCTTGGGGCTGGCATCCAGGGCCAGGCAGGAGAGTCCCTGGCAGGACAGCTGGCGCGGCGCGCGCAGCGATGGCGCTGACAGGTCCCACATGTTCACGCCCGGCATGTTGTGGCCTCCCGCGAGGAGCATACTGCCATTGGGGGCCAGTAGGCAGGAGCGCAGGTAGGCGCCCGGGGTCTGTGCAGAGGGGACAGGCGCAGTGAGTGCGGTCCTCCAAGGGACTTCCTGCTTCCAGGCACCCAGCTGGCCAGCTCTCACCTGGATGGGCCAGTGCAGGTTGCTCTGGGGGTGGGGGGCCGGGGTCCCCTGGCTGTCCAGATGCCACACCCTGAGGCCTCCCACGCCACAGGTGAACACGTGGCGTGTGAAGCTGTTCACAGCTGTGGCCAGCACGGGGGCCCCGTGTTGCAGCTCCTGCAGCTTCTCCACCTGGTACGGCACACAGAGGCTCTCGGACTGGCCTGGCTCTGCGCCTTGACGCACCCATTTCTTCAACTCCTTGTGGTCCCAGGATCTGCAGAGGGCAGGGAAGACTCAGGGCGCCCTGCATGCCTTGGGGGCTCCCATCCCCCAAGAGAGCTTCCTACCTAGCTTGAAAGTAGGTTCCTTTTCTGGCCATGAGGGAATCTCTCAGGTCGTGTTCCCCGCTAGATTGCCTGCAAAACAAAACCCTAACTGCACTCCAAATACTCCCTCCTGTCCTAACCATATGCTTCTCGCTGTTGCTCAGTAGAGAGAACCATTTGCCTTTCAGGGCTCTAATTACTGTGCCCCTTCCCCCATCGTGTTGGCTCTAACACACAGCCTCTGCCTCCCCTCTCCCATTCAGGGCGAATTCCTTCCCCAATCCCTGAACCCAGAACACACAGTGAGGTTCATGTGAATGTGCCACTCTGCTTAGGGGCCTGCCTGGTGATGACACGGAGGGCCACCTCTGGGGAGAGACAGATGGGCGGTCTTCCCAGACCAAGGCAGACAGGGAAGACACTCACGTGGGCTTCAGGGCCAGGGGGCGGGCTCCTTTGAGGGGTGCCTGCAGGGACAAGAAGGTGGCTGTCCAGGGTCCGCCCACCCGTACCCCAGACAGGGGGCACCTGGCAGGGGTCTCACCTGGGCAGCCCTGTAGCTCCTGATGGTCTCTTCAAGGTCCTCCCAGGAGTCACTAACTGGATAGAGACCAGGGCATTGAGCAGGCCCTGAGCCCTGCCTGGCGGCCCCTCCCATCCCCAGCGGGCTCCTTACGCGAGTCCTCTGACTCTGACTCCAGCAATGCTGAGCCCTTGCCCTTCTGCTCATGGGTGCAGGAGTCGGGACTTGTGACAGCCCTGTGTACGTTCTGGGCTGGGGTGCTGGAGCATCCTGAGGTGCCGGGCACGGGGTTCCCGACTTGGTCCCTGTTCAGGCTCCCAACTTTCCTCTGTGGCAAGAAGAGGCACCATCCTGAGTAACATCCTGCATTCTCCTGAGGGCCCCTCCCTCAAGGACCCGGAGCCCAGCACACCCATGCCCAGGTCCCCAGGAGAGCCCGGTGATGTGTTTACTCACCAGGGCTGGTTCCCACTCTGTTGCCATGGCAACGGGATGGAGGCAGATGGAGAGAGTCACACAGCAAGGTTAGCGCTCACTCCTGGACCCGGCTGGAGGCCACCCCCCTCCAAAGGGTTACTTACTTTTGGGACTTTGTGCTGCCACGTTTCTGTAAGCAAAAGTCCCCCTGAGGTTCCTGGTGAGGGTACCTGGCTGCTCAGCCCCATGGGATATTGGCAGGAATGGCCGGGTCTCCTGTAGGAAATCCCCTGCCCTGGGGGGCCACCACTGCTTTGCCAGCACAGAGATCTTCCGGGCCACAGGGCCTTTGCAGTTCCATGTCTGGGGCTTCTTTGCCTCTGGGGTCTTGTGGGGAACCGGCTCCCGGTCTTTCTGTTCGAACTGTTTCCCACAGGAGGCTGGGTGCTCCAAGGCACTCACTACCTACAAGGTCATGGAGAGATAAGGAGACCTTGTCAGTTAAGGCTTGGAAACCCCAAGCAGCCCTGCTTCCCCACGAATAAATGGGAGAAGGTTGGGTAGGGTGGTATAGTCCTGCCATCCTGGGACTTGGGAGGCTGAGGCAGGGGGATGGCAAAAGATTCATTCTCCTGCAGAGTAACTGAAGTGATTTTGCAACATCCCCAAACAGAACAAAGAAAAGACTATGGTAACTATGATGTGGTGGGAACTGGGAAGGCCTAGCTCAGAGGCAAGACTCTGGGCTCCCCCCTGGTTTTTTTTGTTTTTGTTTTTGTTTTTTTGGTGGAATCCAGGATTGAACTCAGGCCCTTGTGCTTGCCAGGGAAGCACTTATTCTACTGAACTGTCTCCTCCCCACCTCCCTGTCCTAGTATCGATAACAATTTTTTTCCCTTTCAAACAGAAAACAATCTCCGCTGACACAATCCAGTATGTGAATAGCTGGTGTCAGAGGTAAGTATTGTAGCGGCCACAATGAAGGGATGAAGAAATCGATGATACTGTTACTCTAAGATATTTAAAAAACAATTCCATATGCAGCTTTTTTAGTGTCTTAAGACAGGGTCTCACTAGCTCAGGCTGGCCTTGAACTCACTACACATTGGCAGGCTATGAAGATTTAACAGTGAAGGGGCCCGGGCCACCTCCTGGCACGTGGAGCTGCAGAGCAAACTGCACCTGTACTAGATGTGTACGGACCCTTTTTCCTATACAGTACAGCAATACTCCTGTTATCCCAGCAATCAGAAAGTGGGAGCAGGAGCATTGCTGTGAGGCCAGCCTGGAGGATAGGAGTTGTTTAAAAAAAAATAAATAAATATAGGGCTGAGGATATAGCTCAGCGGCACAAGCACCTGCCTGGCAAGCGCAAGGTCCTGAGTTCAGCTCCTGGCAGCACCCCCCGTACAGTACAGGAGCGATGCACGTGGCTTTCACACTACACCAGGTATTCTAACCCTCCCAGGGATGATTTGGCGCTCATGGGACTCACCACACTGTGTAACATGAGGTACCAGAGCATCTGGGAGTTCTGATCTCAGCAGAGGATCCTAGGACCTGTGCCCTTCCCACAGGGTGACGCCTGCAGTGATTCTAAGGGTGGCCATGGATGCATACTTACAGTCTGGCTGCTGCTACTTAGGGACGTGGCCTTTGACTCACTTGTGGTACTGGGACATCGAACCCAGACCCTGCACACTGGTTAACTCTGACTTTGGGAGGAGTCCTGCCAGCTCTGGGATTTGCAGTCTTCTCCCTCAGCCTCTGAGTGCTGGGATGACAGGCATGTGCCACCAACCCTAGCTTGGGGACAGAATGTTTAACTTCCAGGGAAGGCTGAGTCAGGAAGATCATCTGCAGAGGCAGGTGTGTCATCCCAGCTGTGTACACACCCATAAGACTTGGGACCCAGGGAGGCTGAGGCAGGAGGATCACGAGATGCAGCCAGATTTGGGGCAATTTAACAATCCAGTGAGATTCAATCTCAAAATTAAACTATGCGGGGCGTGGTAGTCCATCCCTTGCCCGCAATTCCAGCACCCTTTGAGGCTAAAGCAGGAGGATTATCTTACCAGGAGTTCAAAGGCAGTCTGGTTTGTATAGTGAGACCTTGTCTCAAATAAAAGAAAGAACAAAGGCTGAGGATAACGCTGAGTGAAGGGCTGGATTTAATCTTCAATAGTGAAAACAACAACAAAAAATGTGATAAAGGAAAGCGCCCTAGGGCCAGCGCCAACCCTACTTGAGGGTAGGGAAGCCCCAGCGAGGTTCTTGCAGTCCCCCAACAGGGCAAAATGGAAGCCAGATCTCCTGCCTGGTTCCCCCTTGGATTTTGGGGGTGCAGATCAGGACTGGGAGGGCGGGGATCCTCAGCTGAGCCCCGGCAGCCTCCCCGCAGTGATGGAGGCGTTGGAAGCCCTGGGGAGCCCCGATCTCGCCGACTCCTTAACTCAGGATTTACGGGGGGCTTTTCTGCGCGCCAGCCCGCGCCGCAGCTCCCCGAGGCCCCGGGGCTGCGCACGGCTCCCAGGGATTAGTGAAGCGCGGCGCAGCTGCAGAGCAGGGCAACCTGAGCAGAAAGGATTCCTTCGAGGCCTGCACGGGCCTTTCAGCCGCTGGCTACTGCTGGGGGTCCAGCCCACAACACCAGTCAGTCAGTGACTTTTTTTTGTTTTGGCACGATAATGAAGACTAAATCCAACGCTTTCACCCAGCTACTTCGCAGCCCACATTAAAATTCTGACCCCGGTGTAGCTGTGAAGGCCTGCCGTCCCAGCACTCCGGAGGCCAAGGCAAGAGGGTTGGCCCGAGTCCCACGTCAGCCAGGGCTATGCAACCACTTTGTCTCAAAAAAATAGAGTAAAATTGAGACAGGATCTCACTATGTCTCTAAACTGCCTGTGCTGGGCTCAAATTTGTGATCTTCCTGCCTCAGCCTCCCAGAGAGCTGGGATGACAGCAGATGCCACCATGCCTGGCTCCGGTGCTGGTTCCAACCGTGTTTAAGCCCTCGCAGTTCACCTCTTTTCTCTGTCATTTCCACAGCAACCACGGTGGATCTGCGATCCCTCCTCCACCCTCCGTGTCTCCCACCTCCCAGGGCCTCCTGCAGCCCACAGGGCCCTGCCTGGCTGCCGGCCCTCTCCCCACCCTGTTGCCCTGTTCCCGCTGCTCCAGCCGCTCAGGCTCCGGATGCTTCTGCACTGAATCGCAAGCAGCTGTGCTGCCCAGGGCCTTTGCACGTCTGTGCCCTCCGCCTGGGACTTGTCCCTGTCCCAGGCTTCCACGGCGGGGCTCTGACCTTTCCTCAAGCATCACCTTCACAGCTGGCTCCTCGGAGACCCAGCCCGTTCCTTTCCTGCCCGCCCCCGCCTTACAGTGAGCGGCAGGCCAGGCTCCCCTCCCCCAGGGCAGTGAGGCCCACTGCGCTGCCTGCCATTTCCCTGGCATGTATGCCCGGTGGGCAGGCAGGTGATGGCTAAGTATCTGCTGAATGAATGGCTGTGTTCTGGCTGCTTCCTGCCCCCGGGAGCTGCCCACCCCAGCGCTGCTAGGCTACAGACAGGGCCCTGGCCGCCTGCCAGGCACAGCTGGCACAGGCGGCGAGGCCTGCCAGTGCCCAGGAGAAAGGGCCAGGTGGCAGGAGGACAGGCGGGAACAGAAGACCGAGGCGCTTCACTGGGATAGGGCCCCACACAGACCCCAGTGCCACACGGGGACAAGTCTGACTCCCAAAGAAGCCAGAGACAGAACAGGCAGCCGTAAGATGCAGCAGCTCTGTCATTCCCAGTTGAGGAGGCTGAACCAGGAGGGTCACAAGGTGGAGCCCAGCCTAGGCAACTTAGCGAGACCCTGCTTCAAAATAAAAACAGCGGATGGAAGTAGATCAGGGCAAAGGCCCCGGGTTCCGTACCCAGTAACAGGGGAACATGTGGGGCTCCACAAAGGCGGTGGATGTCCCAGCTCAGGGTCCTGGCCCTCCACAGCCCCACTTGCCTTGGCGTCCAACCCCAGGCCCCTTCCCTCCCCGCCTCCCTGAACTCTGTACCGCACACCTTATCCGTGCCTTGAAGATTCATCTGAAGTTTACGACGGCGAACCTGACCAAGGTGAGAAGGATGCAGGGTGGGACACAGGGTGGGGTGCGGGATGGCCTGCGGAGTTGGGGTCGGGGTTGGGGTAGCCAGCTGGGACCCCATGTAGAAGCTCCCTCCTGCAGGGAACCACTGAGTGACTCCACAGCCTTTTGAATCCTCTGCTTAAATAGGCTGCACCACCCACCACACCTAGGGAGACTGGTGGGCCCTGGATTCTGGCTCAAGGTCGGCCAAAGGCTGCATTCTGCCGCTGCTCCTCCCTACTTCTGCCAGGACCCAGGGCAGCCTCAGGGCCTTCGCACCAGCTGTCAGCCCTGGGGGTGGGGCCTGCCCTTCTCTCCAGAGTGTGTGTGGGGGGGGTTAATTATGCACACATTGGCCCAAGCCTAAGATAAAAAGCAAAACATCCTTCTCTTTCCTTTTTTCTGTCACCCAGCGCAGGTGTTTGCCACCACAACCAACTAACAAGATTTAATTTGGAAAAGTGGGCAGACGGAAATCAGAGGATTACTCTACTTGCCCAAAGCAGGCCTGGTGGCGTGTGACTGCCATTCCAGCTCCCTGGAGGCCCAGGCAGGAGGATCCCAATGAGTTCAAGGCCAGGCTGAACTACTTAGGAGACTTGTCTCAAAAAAACAACAAAATGTACTTGGCAAAAGAGAGGGTCCTCTGATGGCTTCCTGGCGTGTGGGAGACTAGGGACCCCGGCTACAGCCTGGCATCCCCCCCAGTGAAGGGGGCTGCTCCCCAGAGGACACAGTTACCCACTGCTGGATGGTCCTAAGCAAAGGGCGGGTGGTGGCTGAAGACCTCTCCCCAGGGGCTGTGGGAGGGGCCCCAGGCGGAAAGATGGGGTCAAAAGCAGTGCTGGGATTTGTTTCCTTCCCCACCACCACTCATGATTGAAGCCAAGGCCTTCCAACTGAGCTACTCCCCAGCTCTTTTTATTGCTGATTTTGAGGCAAGGTCTTCTAAATCCCTAAATTGCAGAGGGTAAACTCAAACTTTTGATCCTCCTGTCTCAGCTTCCCAGAATGCAGGGTAGATGGGTGTGCATTCCATCCCTAGGCCTCTGATAAGAGGGTTTTTTTTTTTTTTTTTTTCCGGAATGGGGGATTGAACTCAGGCCTTTGTGCTTGCCAGGGAAATGCTTATTCCACTGAGCCATCTCCCTAGCCCCCTTCTGATAAAGTTTTAATGCAATATTTAAAAAAAAAACAAAAACAAAAAACAGGGGCCAGGGAGATAGCTCAGTGGAATAAGCACTTCCCTAGCAAGCACAAGGGCCTGAGTTCAATCCCCGGTTCTGCCAAAAACAACAAACCAAATGAAATGAATTTTTCTTTTTCTTTTTTTGTCTTTTTGAGACAGGGTCTCGCTATGCAACTCAGGCTGGCCTTAAGCTCACTTTGTAGCTCAGGCTGGTCTGGTCTTGAACTCACAACAATCCTGCCTTAGCCTCCCTAGTGCTGGGATTACAGGTGTGTGCCACCATGCCCGGCTGGATTCATGTTGAACAAGAAAAGTGGGCATTTTGAGCCAAGCCAAAGCTAGGCAAAGGAGGCTGGTGCTCAACGGGCACCTGTGAGGGCAGAGCGGCTCCTGGGGTGCAGCCATAGGACCCTGCACCAGCTCTCACTGGCAGCGGGCCCTGGAAAGCCTCTGGCCCCCTCAGTGATAGCTTGAGAGCTCAGGGATTCTGAAAGCCCGGATTTCTGGCTGGAATGCTTCACAGAAACTTCAAGAAAACCGATGGGACAGCTGGGCCTGGTGGTGCACACCTGTTATCCCGGCACTTGGGAGGCTGAGGCAGGAGGACTGATGAGAATTTAAGGCCATCCTGGGCTACACAGTGAGGCCTTGCCTCAAACACAAATAACCACAAAATCCAGTTTGCCCTGGACCCAAGCCTCAGACCCACTCCTGCCTCATCCACAAGCTTCCCTCTAACACCCTGTGGCCCTCCAGGCTCGGAGGGAGCAGCGTGGAAGAGAATTGCTGCTTTCCCTCTTGTTATGTAAGTAGGAACCCCCCATCTATTCTCGAAATACTAATATTTTTCTTGACTCTGAGGAGACCACATAACTTTTATCACAATGTAATTATCTTATTATTGGTTAACAAAAATAAAATAAAATAAAGTAAGCAAAGGGCAAGCAAGACAGCTCAGTGGACTGAGCGTCTGCTTAGACGAGCACAGGGACCGGGGCGAACCCCTGCACCACATGCTACACTGGGCCTGCCTTGGGGTGCACTGAGCCAGCCACTGAGTCCTGGGGGGAGTGGCGCACGCTGTAATCCCAGCGCTGGGGAGGGTGAAGACATGAGGATTGTGAGGAGTCCAAGCTGCATAGGGAGATCCTGCACCAAACACTTTAAAAATAAATAAGTATAGGTTATCGTGTCTTTTTTTTTTTTTTTTTTTTTTTTTTTTTTTTTGTCTTTTTGAGACAGGGTCTCACTATGCAGTTCAGGCTGGCCTCGAGCTCACTTTGTAGCTCAGGCTGGTCTCGAACTCACAACGATCCTGCTGCCTCAGCCTCCCGAGTGCTGGGATCACAGGCCTGCGCCACCACGCCCGGCTTCGTGTCTATTTTTTTTAGGCAGGCTGTTTAGTTCAAGCTGGCCTTGCACTCAACAGGGATCCTCCTGCCTTAGCCTCTTGAGTACTGGGATTGTTAGAGTGCACCACCATAGCTGCCTAAACTTTATGATAGATATGTAGGTATATATAAAAAAAAAAAAATATATATATATATATATATATATATCACAGTATCGCAGGCTGGAACCCCAGATGATGTGTTCATCTTGCATTGGGCTTCAAAGTCTAAATCGCCCCAGCCATGGCTCAGAGGCAGTGAGCACCGGGGCTGCGGGCATAAGGCTGATAGCTGACAATGTGCTCAGGGACCCATCCATCGCCTGAGGGACAAAAACCTTCATCTCAAAGGCCTGGATCTCCCCAATGAGGCAAGGACCCCGGATGGTCGGATCCTCACCCGGAATTAGTTAGGAACTGAACTGATTCCCTGGTCCCCAAAGCTGCAGCCCATCTCTCCCACCAGGCCCCAGCACCGGGACTGAACCCTAGGACCTTCTCACACAGCTATACCAGCTCTTTTTAAAAATTTTACTCTTGGGTTCAGGGAGATAGCTCAGTAGAATAAGTGCTTGCCTGGCAACGTCAGGGTCCTGAGTTCAATCCTTGTGTACGGTCCACCGAGTGACGCAGGAGAGAGAGGTCCAAGGGACAAGGCCTCACAGAAGAATAGGGTTTTATTTCCTAGGCTATGCCGGCATAGGGTCACCAGGCAACCGGGCCACGGCGACCCCAATCCTTCCAACGGTCGGGATTATATAGCACTTTTGGCGGGCAAGCAGCAAGCGAGGAATACAGAAGCCAATTGCGTGCGTTAGCCAGGCGGACATCTAAAGTGATTGGGTAGTTTGTGTCGGCCTTTACGATGGTTGGCTAGATTGTTAGGTGTCCTTCTTGTGGTTTCTGTTGGAACAGGCAGGGTATCGTGAAGGGGAGGATGCGGTCATACTGAAAGAACAGTTATTTTGAGATTTTTTTTTTAGTGGGTGTGGGGAAACTTGGCAAGGGTGGGTAAGTTTTGGGCTCACATTCCCCCCTTTTAGTGGTCCCTAGTTTTTAATCTTAAAAACTTGACTGTTTGGCCCGGGCAGGGGCTGGTACTGTTGCCTTATGATCATCAGCTTTATGGAGGAAAGTTGTTCTCGCCCATATGTAATGAGTTTATTTAGCAGGCATGATCCGATGGTGAGGGCTAAAAGGAGGAGTATGAGTGGTCCAGCCAAGGCCGAGAGGAGTGTAGTCAGCCAGGGGGAGCAGTTAAACCAGGACTCAAAGAGGCCTTGTTGCTATTGGCGCTCTTTTTCTCTCTGTTGTAGCCTCTCCCTGAGTTTGGACATAGAGTCCTTAACTACACCAGAGTGGTCAGTGTAGAAACAGCATTGTTCTTTGAGAGCTGCACATAGACCTCCCTCCTTTAGGAAGAGGAGGTCTAATCCCCTCCGGTTTTGAAGCACTATCTCGGAGAGGGAGGTGAGGGACGCCTGCAAGGCCGAGATGGAAGTCTATAGTTTTGAGGTCTGTATCTGTGGCCTGTTGTAGCTGGGAGGAAATTTGGGCGCCCTGGACTAAGGCCGCAGTTCCCGTAGTTGCCCCGGTGGCAGCCAAAGTTCCCATAATGACTGCCAGGGTAAGGGAGACTGGTTCTCTTTTTATCCTGGAGGGCTCTTGAATATTAACTTCTAATTCCCTAGGAGTATGGAGGTAGACTCGAGGGAGTGCGGTTACCAAGACACAGTGGTCCCTTGATGGGTTGAAGACATCCGTGGAGAGGCAGGGGGTTAGCCCCGTGTTGCAAGCCCATTTGGTCCCATTGGGGGGCAAAAGGTACCTTCCCAGGGAGAGATGGGAGGTGCTGTGGGTCTGGCATAGGTGGGCTAAGGTGGGGGGAATCTTGCCCAAACAGAAACCTTGACCTGTGACCTCCCTTGGGGAGAGGGGAAGCCTCTGATTGGAGCCCCAGGCGCAGGATGTGGATGTGGGGGCAGTGGTGTAGGTTCCATTGTAAGCTGTACCTTCCTAGTAGGGAGGCGACATGGACGAGCATAACCAACAGGATTGAGTGAGGTCTGGGTTAGTTGAATTGAGGGTAGAGAAAGAACCCAGAATCAGTTCAAATAGGCAACTTCGAGGGTGGGGCCTGGGATGTTAAGTGGGCGCTGGGGTTTTACTTGGCCCTGATGGGTGGCCCCAAGTAGTCAAAAGGGCTGTTGGTTGGGGCTGTGGGTTTAGGACAGGATTGGGGCTCATCCCGCTGGACACCGAGGGTGGGGGTTCCTTTTTTATGAGTAGTAGAGTTCCCCGGTCCGTCCCCTCTTCGTAAAAACGGAGTCCCCATGTGCGGCCGACCACCCAGCTTGGATCGCTAGGTTGGGTGACATTTAGCCAGACCTCGGTGCAGGGCGGTTGGCCGCGTATCCAGCCGCGACCGTAGCTCTCAACTAAGTTTCGGGCGCAGCCGAGGGGTCTCCCCAGGGTCAGAAAGCGGTCTCCTTTTGGGACCCATGCTGTGGTTAGCGTCACACAATCCCAGTAGGCACAATAATATTGTCCCGGGCTGTTACAGTACCCCTTTCCCGGGTTGGAAGCCGGGCACATATACACAGAGTCCGTGCGGACGCAGGGCCTCCCACCCGGGTTTTCAGTGAACAGTTGACAGGTTCGGACCCGAAAACGGGGTGGGCCCGACCCAGTCCACGTCATTACCTGGACATCGTCTTCCCCCCGGATGAGGCTCCATTTCCAGGGTTGAGGAGGGTTGGGGTCATCTCCCTTGGTCAGGTCCAGGGTTAGTAGCCCTGCGAACCCGAACCTTAAGAGGGTTATCAGTCTTCTCCAAAGTCCATTCATGGTCCAGCGGCTGAGGTGCCGGCTCGAGGTGGGACGCGTGGATCCAAGAGGCGATACCGTCAACCTTGACTGCTGTGGGCGTAGTTAGCGGTACTTGAAAAGGTCCTTTCCAGCGGGGCTGTGGACTCTCGGTCTGGTGAAGGCGGACATAGACGAAGCCCCCCACCGCGTAATGATGTGGCGGTGGGCCCCTCACCAGGCTGACAGGCCGCTGAGAGTTGGCGCCAGAGGACCCTCTGGATTTGGTCTAGAGCGAGGAGCCTGTCGGCCAAGGGGGTGTGGGAGAATGGGAGTCAGTGAGGGCAGAGTCTAATTCTTTAATAGGAGGGGGCAACCCGAATAAAATTTCAAAAGGCGTGAGGTTAGGAGGTTTTGGAGAAGGGGTGTTCCTAGCCCTGAACAGGGCGTAAGGTAGGATCCCAGTCAGGACGCCCAAGGGGAAGAAATCATCAATCAGGTTCTGCAGCTGCGTAGGTCGGCCGTCGGGCCGGCACATGTTTCCGGGCCTCTGTGAGGATACGCTCACCTTCCTCGGTGGTAAAGGGGGTACCTAGGAGCTGTCGACAGTCATCCCATGTGGGTTGATGGGAGAACATAAGAGAGTCCATAAGTCCGGTGAGTTTAGCAGGGTCATCTCAGAAGGGGGGGTTGTTATTTTTCCAGTTGTAGAGGTCA
>PVKA01034536.1:0-23348 GCA_004027165.1 Ctenomys sociabilis
CTGATGTGCATTTTTTAAAAAAACAAAATCAAAGTGCATATACATATAATTTTCTCTTGACAGTATACATAAAAAATGTGAACTTGTATAAAATGTGTATTTTGTTTGTGAATCTAACCTACTACGTGAATTCTGAGATGACTTCTAATTAAAACTGTTAAATTGTTTACTTAAAAACTTGTTTTTATCCAGGTTGTATATCTGAATTTCCAGGGAAGGTTTTTCAAATGATAAATTTCTATTTTGAAATAGTCACAATTACTCTTAACATCTGAGAGTGGCATACCCAGATCTCTTAGGTAGAATGGGAAAGAGGATGTGTACCTTGGAAATTTTTTCCCAGAAGGTTTTTAAATAGGTTGGTATTGGGGCCGGGGAGATGGCTCAGTGGAATTAGTGCTTCCCTGGCAAGTGCAAGGGCCTGAGTTCAATCCCTGGTTCCGCCAAATAAAATAAAATAAAAGTAAATAAATAGGTTGGTATTGCTTAGGTAAGTGCAGGGGATAAGGTTTGATCCCTGGCACTGCATGCCGTAACCGGTCCAACCTGGTATGGGCAGGCTGAGCTGATGATGGAGTCTAGGTGTGGTGGTACACATCTGTAATCCCAGCACTAGGGAGGCAGAAATCAAGAGAATCATTACGAGTCTGAGCTATGGAGTGAGACCCTGCACAAAAAAAAAAAAAAAAAAAAAAAGTTTTTTAAATAAGTTGCTAATTATTGTCTTGAAGTATAGTCACAACTAGTTTGGTGTTAATTATTTGCTTTCCCTTCTATCCTGTACTAGCTATTGAATAACTTAGTTGGTCAACACAAATGCCATGTATACTCTGTTCCATCCTTATCCTTCCTGAATATACAGAAGATGGCAGAGGGAAGTGTACTCAGCAGAGTGTCAGGGGTGATACAGGTGTCCTGACTACCTCTACAACATACTGGCTTAGCTGAAATTAATGCAGATTAATGTTTCTTATTGTTTGAGTATTATGAAAATATGTATCTCCTAAGATGAAAAATAGTAGAGTAACCTACCTATAAGGAGTTTTACAAAGTTCTTACAATATAATCAGGTCCTGAATCCAATGATTTGTGGATTAGTGTACTTGACTAATGTGAAGTTTTAGAGGAGGGAGAGTTTTCAGTAAAAAACAAAAACACTTCAGTCTTCTCATTTGCAGCTGATGGTGAGTCCTTATTGAGCCCAAGAGGCTGAGGCAGGTCTCAGCTGTGGGCCCTGGGAAGCAAGGACAGCAGAGACATTACTGTGTTATGAGTTTGGCCTTTGTTCTGTTCAGGAATGTGTTAGTTCCCTTTTAAAAATATAGAGAAGTGCTTAAAAGAATAGTCAACACTCTTTAAATGGCTTGCAAAAGCTGTATTCCCTAGCAAAGTCAAGAAAGAAAGATATGAGTAGAATTGTACTGGAGGGCAGGAAATAATACAGCACACTCATTAATGCTAAATGATAGCTTCGCCCATATAATAATGGAAAAAAAAATCTGTTGTGGATTGACTTACTTTCAGTCCTGATAGTTTTTAAATGAAGATCTTCCCAAGAAGTCAGGTTCTAATAAAACATACCATAGGGAAGTTACCATCTGCTCTAAAAGTACACTTCAAGGTAGACTCTTCAGAATTCTTTCTAACCTACAGATGCTACATTAATATGGAAAGAAATTTCTAGATGATATATTTATTATTATATTGTTTTCTACATTCTTGTAACTCTTCTTCTGTCAAGCTCCCTGAACAGCTAAAGTAAAATATGCTTATGAGCCTTTGAGTCTTTCTCTCCCTCCCTTCCTTGCTTCTGTTCTTCCCATCCTTGCTTCCTCCCTTCTTTATAGTTATACACTAAATTTAGCAAACCTAAACTGAGAATGCGGTATTTTTGTAAATTTCACTTTTTTCTTTCTTATTGCTCTATCAGGTGATGACACATTAAAATTGTGGGACATCCGACAATTTAATAAGCCACTTTTTTCAGCCTCAGGTCTTCCCACCATGTTCCCAATGTAAGTACCATTTTTTTAATATTTGATTGGCATAAGGTAATGGAATAGAAATTTCTTCACTTTAATGGTAATTTATATCATGTCTTTTAGGTTGTCTATAAAAAAGACTTGAGAAGATGATTGAAATATGATTTTTTGAAATATACATTTTATTTTTTATTTTATACATTTTTAAGATTATAGTTTATTTGAAGCTTAATTATGTATATTTGTATATTCATGTGTTTGCATGTATGCATTATGTGGAAATACTAGTGTTGCACTAGGTACCTGAATGCTGTCATTTCCATTCCATTAAGTCAGTAGCTAAAGCTTTTAAAGAATTTTCAGGGGCAGCTCAGGTGAGATTTAATTTCTAAACCCTATAAATGGTGCCTAAGAAAGTGTTTCCTTCCTTCCTTCCCCCAGTCTGTCTGTCTGTCTGTCTGTCTGTCTGTCTGTCTGTCTGTCTGTCTGTCTGTCTGTCTGTCTGTCTTTCTTTTTCCATACTGAACTCAAACTCAGGACCTTGAACTTGCCAGGCAGGAGCTTGTGCTGGTAAGCCATATCCTTAGCTCCAGTGTTTCTATTTTGGTAGAAATAAAATTTCTCTTCTATGTTAAATAATGACAAACACAGAGAGTGTGAAGGTAATGGAAACATCATATGATGGAGCTGTAGAACAGCTGAGTACCAACTCTAGCACCATCCACTGCCTATAGTGGTGTTTGTTACCATAAACCTACAAACATGGATTTATGGTGGATGACAATTGAGGGGGGCTGTTATGCCTTCTATAAATAATGTGTCTTAGACAAACCACAATTGGATGCCGGGCCTCTGGTAATAAGAAAAGCTGTATATTAGGTCATTAAGCTAAAGTGATGGAAACTACTTCTGGCTTCATGGTGCTTGATCTGATGTAGTTGAAATTGTCTAGAGGCAGTAGTAGTAGTAGTAAGAATAGTTTTTAAAAAAGGGCAAAATAGTCACTACTTAGAGGTTAGCCATATATGTCTCTTAGAGGTTATTCATATATTTTTTAAAAGGGAACTAACATATTCCTGAACAGAAATTTGTACTCCCACATTTAAATTATGGAGTCATATGTAGGTAGACATTGTTAGTGTTGCATATAGATAGAGTTTCCCCTATACTTTTTTAATGTTAAATATATATGTTTAAAAGTATATATAGATATATATAAACCAAGCCCTTAAAATACTGTATATGGAGACACATAAATTATATCTTTAAGAAAAATAGTCTAAGAGCCTGACTGGCAAGCTCAAGGACTCCCATTTGATCTCTGGTATGCATGCTATGCTGTCCTGTGAGCCCAGTGTGTGCCATGTCAGCCACTAAAACCAGGTGTGGTGGCGCATGCCTATAATCCCAGCTCTTGGGAGGCTGAAACAGGAGGATCACTACAAATCTGAGCTGTGAAGAGAAATACATAAATTACTTTTTTTTTTTTTAAATTTAAGAGCAATAGAGAAAAAATATATATATTTAAATGTATATGATTGACATATGTAATGTCTGTATATGTGTATATTAAAAAGGAGTGGATTCTGGAGTTAGATATCCTGTGCTTGAGTTCGAGCTGTGTCATTTCGTGTGTGATTGTGGACAAGGCGTATTTAATGTTTCTGTCCCAGTTTCCTTTATTGGTACAGTGGGGATAAAAATCTATCAAATAGGTAACTGCAAAGATTAAACAGATTTTTAAAAGTACAGAGTTTGTTTTGCAAACAAACTATACGAATTTGCTCTTTTTACAGTTATTTTTACTTAATCATTCATTATTGCTGCACTGTTATAGTCTCATGAACTTCTGCTTACCAACTCTTTTTCTGTAGGACTGACTGCTGTTTCAGTCCAGATGATAAACTCATAGTCACCGGCACCTCAGTTCAAAGAGGTTGTGGCAGCGGCAAACTTGTTTTCTTTGAACGTAGGACTTTCCAAAGGATGTATGAAATAGATATCACGGATGCGGTATGTATCTTTTTTCCTTCCCAGCCTTGAGGATGAAGTGAAATTTGGATCTTATCTTTCAGTTTGTTTTTTTAATAGTACATAAATTCTGACCCTTACTGAGCAGCCATAAGCTTCTTTTTTTGTCCAATACAGGAATTACTCTAGATGGCTAATGTTCCTTATCTCTTCTCCCAGCTCAATCTTCCCTAGACTTTAGTTAGAATTTCAGCTGGCCCTGGGTGTTTGTTCTTCTCTATCAACCAAGTTGAGGAGGAAGCCATTCATCATGTAGCACACACCAAGGAGCATCCTGTAGTGTGCATGTTTGGAAGGATTCGGGGACAGTTGGCAAATGTGAAACTATGTGCCTATAGAGAGTGATGAAGGTTATCATTGTTTTCTAAATCCTGGAAATTTTTTATAGAATTATGCTTCTCAAGAGTTATAGTCATTAAGATAAGGTTCACCCTCCACTGAACTGTATTGTTATTTATTTGGAACTTTAAAACATTTCAAGTTTAACTCCTACACTTTAAAACTAATCCAGAATCTTTAGTTTTATTTATACATTTATATGAGCACCGAAACACCAGCATTCATTCATTCATTCATCCATCCATCCAACCATCCATTCAGTCATTCATTTATCCATTCATTCATGTATGTCCTAAGATGGAGTCATATGTAGGTAATAATGGCAGAAGTTCCCAGAGGAAAGTCTGAATTCTTTTATGTTGTTAGTTAGATAGTAAAGCAAATCATTGTAATTTTCTGAGGATGAAATGGGCCAATTAATGTCTGTGCAAATTTTCTTTGGCTCATTGTCAAATCCTATAGTAATATCCCATATAACAGTGCTGTTATGTAGGTTTCTCCAGTTGTTTCAGCTCTTTGTAACCAATTGAGACATATTATGCACTTAAGTGAGTCAGACAGTTGAACAATTGTTTTTAAATCACCAGTAAAAAATCTCTGATCTCTAATGTTCTAGTATTACAGTGGAGTCTTAATTTGTACTCCCACATTTAAAACCATGATATTGTTTATTATAAGAAAAGTGAAATAACAATGAGAATTTTAGATGAGTACTCAAGTTTTATACATTTTAATCTCATGACATAATTTGAAATGTGCCAGTACTTGTAATACTTTTTTGGGGGGAGGGGAGGATATATTCAGGAGCAAAACAATTGACTCTATCAACTTTAATCTCAAAAAATAAAATTATTATAGTTGGTTGTTCCAGAAGTGAGTTATATTTTGTTATGCTTCTCCACAATTATACATTTAAGTATTCTTGTTGTTGTGTTTTAAGTTATAATTCATGTTTGGATGTAATTAAGGAATGTAGCAGAATGATTATATTTTTTGTATTAAGGTTTAAACCCTAAAACATTCATACCGAGCTCCATCCTTACTCTTTTAAAAATCTGTATAAGTTGAGACTGGGTCTCCATAACTTACTGTGTTGCTCAAGCTGGGGATGAGCTGGCAGTCCTCTTACCTCAGCCTCTCACAGTGCAAGGATGGCAGAAATCTGCCACCATGACAGGCTGATAGCACTTTCAGAGACACTCCGGACTTTTGAAGTTCACAGGAAGAGCATGCTGTTTGCTGCAAAAATCACCATCTTATAGTATGATAAATTTTTGTTCTCTAAGTTGCTATTCCAGCTAGGTCTTTCCATAGTACTTAACATCACTTCATGTTGTAATATATATTTGTTTGTTTTCATCTTCTATCTGGATATAAGTCGCACAATGCAAAAAGTATGTTTTGTTCACTTAAGAGTGTCCTTTTTTATTAAGAATATTTCAATTTTAGTACATGCTTGGCAGTACATAGTGATACATTCCTTATAAGGAGTCTGTACGTTACAGATCTGAACTCTTTTTACTTTCTCTTCTTCCTTGCTCCCTCTCCTTTTGTCTCTTGGTCATACTGAATACTGAATGTCCTGAACAGTGCATGGCACATAGATGGCTCTTCCTATATTTAGTGAATGAGCATTGGTACACTGGGCCAGGGCAAGAAATGGATATTGTATGTATGTTGTATGGTGGTAAGGTGGGAGAAAAGTAGGGTCAGAAAGGTAAACTGTGGCTGAATACCTTAATAAAAATAGTTTTATAGTGTGGCTATTTCTTTTTTAATGTTATTTTATTTTAAAGAGTAAAATTAAAAACAAATAGCAGAAACAAAGTAACATAAAATAGTATATATGGTACATATTTGTAAAACAAGAATAGCAAATTAATCGTTTGTTATAGTATGTATTTTTATCGTCAAGTCTATTGCTCAGATTTACAGATACAGGTTTGCAAGACTGGACAAATAATTAAACATTAATGCTTTCTTTTATTAAACCTTGGTAGTTTTTTTCTTGACCTTTTTTATTTTTAAATTTCTTTTAAAGAGAATAGAATAACTGATAAGACATCAGAAATGGTACACATTTAGAACAAGATGAGAAGTATTCAACTGTAGTTTTTGTATTGCATGTTGCTATCTTCAGTATAGTTGCTCAAATTGCAGATATTAGCATATAGCTAAGGTGAAAATTATAAACATTAGCTTCTATTTTGTTATAAGAAAAGTGAAATAACAATGAGAATTTTAAACATAAACATTAACTTCAATTTTGATCATAATTGTGTGTTAGACTGTGTCAAAAGCCTTTTCTGCATCTATTGAGATGATCATGTGGTTTTTGGTTTTGGTTCTAATGACATAGTGTATTACAGTTATAGATTTGCATATGTTGAACCGTCCCTGAAACCATCTATTTTCAAAAACTGGATGGAAGTTAGTAATGCAATCATCTCATCTATCCTATATGTATACTTGCATGATTTTCCCTCTTCCTTTTTTCCTGTCTTCTCTCCTTCACTTTCATTGTTTATTCTTTATATTCAATTTCTTTCCATTTTACTATATCTCTTATATCTTTTCAGATTTTATTTGTTCTTTCAGGTTCTTATACGAGGGAGACAACATGATATTTACACATGTGAATCTGATTTATTTCACTTATGAGTACAGCCTCCAGTTGTATTCATTTATCTATAAAAGCCTCAAGTTTGTCTTTCTTTATAGCTGAGTAATACTCCACTGATAAAAATACCACATCTTTTTTATCCATTCTTCAGGTGATGGGCATTTTGGTTGTTTCCAAGATTTGGCAGTGACCAATTGTGCTGCTATAAACATGGGTGCACACATAATCTCTGTGGTATGATGTTTCAGTTCTTTTGGAAAAATACCCAGAAGGGGAATGGCTGGTTGAATGGAGCCTCCAATCCTAATTTTTAGAGTAGTCTCCACACTGTTTTCCATAGTGGTTGTGACAGCCTTTTCAGTATGTGCAAAGCCAGTTTTTCTAGCACCATTTGTTGAAGAGGATATCTTTCTTTCAATAAACTTGTTTTGTACCTTTGTCAAAGACAAGGGGCCTGTGTTTGTAGTTATCATCTGCATCTTCTAATCTTTTCCATTGATCCTCGGGTTTGTTTGTTTGTTTGTTTGCCAGTACCATGCTGATTTTATCACAATAGCTTTGTAGTATGATTTCAAGTCAGGGATTGTAGTGCCTCCTGCCTTGCCTTTGTTGCCCAGGATTTCCTTTGCTATTATAGGTCATTTCTGGTTACAAATAAATGTTAGGAATGTTTTTTCTAGATCTGTGAGGTACATTGATGGCATTTTGATAGGGATTGCATTAAATCTGTATTTTTGGAGTATGGCCATTTTCACAATGTTGATTCTTCCTGTCCAGGAACATGGAATATGTTTCCATTTTCTGATATCTTCTTTGATCTCTTTTTTCAGAGTATTATAATTTTCATTATATAGATTATTTACTTCAATGGATTAGTTTCTAAGTATTTCTTTTTTTGGATGCTATTGTGAAGTATTATTTCTCTACTTTCTCAGTAAGTTTGTTATTTGTGTAGAGGAATGCTATTGATTTTTGGGTATTATTTTATATTCTGCTGTGCTACTGAATTTATCATTTCTAGGAATCTTTTGATGGAATATTTTGTGTCTTCTGTGTAGAGTATCATGTTGTCTGCAAATAATGCTAATTTAATTTTTTCTTTATCTGTTCTTATTCCTCTCTTGTCTAATAGCTCTAGCTAATAATTCCACTACTGTATTGATAGTGGAGGTCCTTGTCTTACACCTGATACATTAAAGGCTTTCAGTTTTTTCCCATTTAGAATGATGTTGGCTGCTGGTTTCTCATAGATGGCTTTTATCAGATTGAGGTACAAACTATCCCAACTTTCTGTAGGGCTTTGCTCATAATTGAATGTCAAAAGCCTTTTCTGCATCTATTGAGATGATCATGTGGTTTTGGTTCTAATGACATAGTGTATTACAGTTATAGATTTGCATATATTGAACCGTCCTTGCATCCCTGAGATGGATCCTGCTTGGTCGTGGTGCATAATCTTCTTAATGATTTACTCCAGTCTTATTTGCTAGTACTTTATTGAGGATTTTTCCATCTATGTTCATGAGGGAGATTGACTTGTAATTGTCTTTTTTGTTTGAGTCTTTCTTTCTCTGGTTTTGGTATCAGTGTAATACTTCCATGAATAATTTTGGGAGTATTGCTTCCTTTTCTCTCTTTCTTTTCTTTTCTTTTCTTTTCTTTTCTTTTCTTTTCTTTTCTTTTCTTTTCTTTTCTTTTCTTTCTTTCTTTCTTTCTTTCTTTCTTTCTCTCTCTTTCTTTCTCTTTTTCGCTTTCTTTCTCTTGTTCTCTCTCTCTGTCTCTCTCTCTCTCTTTCTGTCTTTCTTTCTTTCCTTCTTTCTTCTTAGGTTTTACAGTTTATTAAATCCTCTTGTGAAAAAAGTCATAGTCATTGCAGACAGGCATTTCAGAATCTCTTCTCCTACAGCTGTTCTTCTATCTCCAGCTCACTTTTTTGCCAGCACCAATGTTAGCCTTTGCGGTGCCCCTGACTTTCTTCATTTGTTCTTGCATTCCTTCCACTGCTTTCTTGAGGTCTTTTTCTTCTCATACAGGCTGTGTCTTGCAAGTCTTGTTTGGGCTCATTTTTCTTTGCATAATCCAGGGAATCATAAATCCTGCCACAGATAGTCTTGCTACTACCAAAATGGGTTCTGATCCAAACACAAAAATGACATCTGGTGTACATTTTGGTGAGTTTTTCCTGAATTTCTGTCTTAGATACTGATGCTTTCCCAGGGTGAAAGCATCAATAACCATTTGCTTCCTTTGAAGAAGTTGGTTGGCCATGAACTTCCAGGTTTACAATGTCATTCATGATGGCAACAGATCCTCAGCCAGCCAGCTTTCTTTTCAACTTCACTGAAGATTTTGCAGAGTATTGGGATTAAATCTTCTTTAAATTTCTTGTAAAATTCATTTGTCAACCCATTGGGACCTGGCTTTTCTTTGTTGGGTTTGTTTTTTTTTTTAATTACATTTTCAATTTCATTGGCTAATATTGGGTTATTCAGAGTTTTTATGTTTCTTGATTCAGTTTTGGTAATTTGTACCTATCTAGGAATCTGTCCATTTCTTCTGTGCTTTCCATTCTGTGAGAGGAAAGATTTTCAAAATAACTACTGATCATCTTCTGAATTTCCACAGGATCTGTAGTAATTTTAACCTTTTAGTTCCTTATTGCTTGAATTTGAGTTTTTCTTTCCTCTTTTTGATGAGTTCAGGGAGAGGATTTATCAGTTTTATTTAATCTTTCAAAGAACAAGCTTTTTGATTCATTAGTTCTTTGTATTGTTTTCTTTGTCTTAATTGCATTAATTTCTGCTTTTTATAATTTCCTGCCTGCTTGGGTGTTGGGCTTGGTTTGTTCTTCTTTTTCTAGAAGCTTGAGTTATAGCATTAGGGTATTTATCTGTTCTCATTATGTTTTCATAATGTGTGAGTTCACTGGTATAAATTTCCCACTAAGAACTTCTTTCATTAGATCCCCCAAATTTCAGTAAGTTGTGTTTGAATTTTCATTGACTTGTAGGTATTATTTAATTTCTTCTGTGTTTTAAGATTTTTTTTTATGGCTTCTTTTGTCATTGACTTCCAGTTTCATTGCACAGTGGTCAGATAATATGCATGGGATAATTCCTGTTTTCTTATATTTACTTAAGCATGATCCATGGACTAGTATGTGTTCTATTTTACAGAACGTTCTATGTGCAGCTGAAAAGAATGTATAATCACATGTTGTTGGGTGAAACACTAAATGTCAACTAAGTCTATTTGTTTATAGGTTTGGTTCAGTTCTGCTATCTCTTCAGTAGTTTTTTTGTCTGCTCAACCTATCAATTTGAGATAAGGGGGTGTTAAGGTCCTCAGTTAAGATTGTGTTTTTGGTTGTTAGATTTTTCATGTCCTTTAAAATTGTCTTATATAGTAGGGTACTCTGATATTTGGTGGATACATATTTATGACTATTATCTTTTCCTCTTGAAGTTTTACTCTAAGAAGTATACAGTGACCTTCTTTATCTTGTTTGGTCATTTTTGCTTTGAAGTTCAGATTGTCTGCAAACATTATAGCTATTCCTGCTTTTTTCTGAGTTCCTAGAGCATGTAGTATTGTTTTCCATCCTTTGACTTTCAACCCATTTTCTTTTTGGGTTAAATATGTTTCCTGTGTACATCATATTGTTGGATTTTGTCTCTTGATCCACTTTGTTATTTTTCTGCTATTTTTTCTCTACTTTTCCTGTTTTTATTATTATTATATTATTTTTCTATTTTATTTTTAAACTGCTCACTATGCAGTTTGAACTCATAATGATCCCCTTGTTTTCATCCTCCACAGTGCTGGGATTACAGGCTGTGCCATCACACCCAGACTTGGTGGCCCACTCAGCCCACCCTGAGGTGGGGCTGCAGAGGCATGAGGTGTCAGGGATTGAACCCTGGTGCCTACACTTGCCTAAGCAAGGGCTTAGTCAGCTAAGCTTTCTCACTGGCCCTTACTTTTCCTGTTTCTAATTGTTTGCCTTGTGTGGAGAGTTCTTTCTGTTCTTGGAATTGGGATCACTTTGATCCCTTTCTAAAAGATCTTTTAGTACTTTGTGTAGGTCTGCTTTGGTTGTCATGAATTTCTTTAGTTGTTCTTTGTCATGAAAGTATTTTACTTCTTCAGTTTTCAAAGAGAGTTTTGCAGGATATATCAGCCTGGGTTGGAATATATTTTCTTGTAGGACTTGGAATACTTCACTCCCTGTTCTTGACTTGATGGTTTATGTTGAGAAATCTACTGTTGTTCTGGTGGGTTTTTCTATAATTGTGATCTGTTTTTTTTTTTCTCTAGCAGCATTCACTATATTGTTCTTATGGTGAATTGCTGGGATCTTGATTATTATATGTCTTGTAGATTTAATTGGGTTGATATTATTTGGAATTGTATATGCCTCAGTTATTTGAATGTCAAATTGTTTTCCCCATTTTTGGGGAGTTTTCTGTTATTACTTCTGCCTACATTCTTTTTATGTCATTTGTATTGGTTCTTTCTCATTGATGCCTATTAGTCTTATGTTCATCTTTGCATCATCTTGCAGCTGTTGAATTATCATTTCCTGGATCCTTGTTCTTTTTAAGAGATCTTTCTTTCCCTGTTCGCTAGCTGCAATAGTGTCTTTAAGGACTGAATGTCTATCTTCATCTTCATTCAAACGGTTTGCCAACTTTTGATGGAGTTTTAAATTTTTTATATAGTCTTTGACTCTGTTTCATGCATTCTATTTGTTTCCTATTTGAGGTTTTCATCATTTATCTATTGTCTATTTTTTTGGTCAGTGTCTCCTTTAGGAACATTTAGTAATTCTTTCATCATAGTTATTTGACAGGTTCTAATAGTGTTTGTGGACAGGATATCATGTCTGCATCTTGTACAGTGAATAACCACTAACACAGCAATATGCATTGTGTTAATTATTGAAACTGTCCTACTAATCACTTTTAAAACTGTCTCATTGCTGTTTTTTCTCAATGAAATTATTTTTTTAAAAAGTTATTTCTTTTTTATCAGTGAAATTATTTCTGATCTGATTTTCTCTCTATACTTCTGCAATTGTTTCTTTACTTTAGTTACTATTATTTCAGAGATTTCTGAAATAAATCTGGAAGTGTGTGGCTTCCAATTTCTTCTATATTG
The DNA here is from genome assembly GCA_004027165.1 of Ctenomys sociabilis. Taxonomy (NCBI): domain Eukaryota; kingdom Metazoa; phylum Chordata; class Mammalia; order Rodentia; family Ctenomyidae; genus Ctenomys; species Ctenomys sociabilis. The sequence goes on from PVKA01034536.1 coordinate 12,136, forward strand.
ATGTCTCCTGGGTTTGTTCTGGGTGGCTTCAGGCTTGAGATTGTATTTTGCTCCTTCTTTTTGTCATTTTCTGTTTCTAATCTTTATTAATTTGAATTTTGTGATTATTTTTTGTGAAAATTTGAAATAGATAGCTATATCACTTCAATCAGTACCTCTCTATAAAGGATATATTCTTTAGGTATCTCTCTTGTATCAGAGATTCTTGTTTTGTGTGTGTCCCAAGAGTGAGATACTGGATTCTGTTTGGCACTGTCTTCCATCTTTGCATATAAGGCTTTTGTGAAGTTATTACTGAAACACCTCCTGATATTATTACCCGAGGGAGAACATGTGGTTAAGGCAAATGTGGTATCCTGTTTACAACAGTATGATTAACAATACTAACAATAAATTTAGAAATTGCCAAACTTTTGTACCTAATGGTTTTGTACTTTAGACCATTGGAGCAAACATTATAGCTATATAATAACAAAGCAGATTATAAAATGGGAATCTATATTTAAATTAGTTCCCCTGAGTTCTTTGTGTTCACCTCTCCTTCATGTACCTGGAGTCTTCCAGGCAGACTAGTTCACCCAAGTTACTTCTTACAAACTCTATGTCATGAGGATCCTCCCTGTAGGTCTAGGCCTCAGTCTGGGGCCCACTGAGCCTAGCAGTGTGCCTCAGCTCACTGGATCTAGTGGAAGTCTACCAGCAGGGCCTGGCTGCTGGGCTCTGCAGTTCCTTCCAGCTCTACCCCGCCACCCCCATGCACACTGGACCGGCTGGGCCTGGCTGCTGGTCTCAGCTATGTTGTGGCTATTTCTAAAAGTAAAAATAACACATTGAGATCAACATTTTGGAACAGTTAATGCTTACTGAAATGAAAAGTTTAGATTTACAAGATTTGGTATTTGTATATGAAGCCTAAAGTTTATGACTTGGGAGACTGAGTGAATATTCCCTGAGATAAAATATATCTATAGAAAATAGAAAAAATTTGTAAGAAAGATAGTAAACTCTGTTGATGTATTGAGTTCAAAGTACTTATCAGACTTTTGGGGTACAGCTATTTAGTAGGCATATCAATATTGGAGGTTTCTACATAAGTAAAAGAATACATGGGGCTGGGGAGATAGCTTGGCAGTCTAAATGTTTCCAAGATCCAAATTTCAATCTTTGGTACCCCATGCCATGCTGGCCCTGGAAACCCAAGTATGCCATGCTGGACTGGGAGTGGTGGTGCATACCTGTAATCCCAGCACTGGGGAGGCTGAGGCAGGCGGTCACTATGAGTTCAAATTGCATTCCAGGACCCTGTATCAACAAATAAAAAATGAATAGAAAAAGGAAGAAAGGAAAGAAGGAAGGAAGGAAGGAAGGAAGGAAGGAAGGAAGGAAGGAAGGAAGGAAGGAAGGAAAGAAGGAAGGAAAACAGGTTTGGGGAGGAGTTATAGTACATAGTTGAAATATGGTTGTTGATGGAGTTGATAGAGGATAGAAAAGCTGCAAGAAGTAGCATGTAAGAGATGAGCCAATGAAGAGAAGCTAATAAAGGAAAAGTTTCAGTAAGTAGATAGATTATACGATATATTGAGTCCTTTTGAGATCTGTTTACGTAGGTGGATGAAGACAAAACTTCAAATAGGGACAAAATCACTTATCTTAAAGGGAATTTAAAAATCACTGATCCCATGGTAGAACTAGGATGGAGGATAGTTAATGTCAGACAGCAGTTTTCTGTTTATATGTTAGAATGTTATGTTAAATAAAGGGCTTTAAGCTGCCCTTTCAACCTATTGCTTCAAATTTTAAGTCTTCTTGGAATATAAGAAAATAAACAAATGTATTTCTTGGAATGAAGTGTGGAAGCTGCTACAAGGGTCAAAAAATACCTCTTTTATTTTATTGGGTTTTTGTCATTGAAAACCACAATAGTCATCAGTCTTTTTGTAATGTACATTCCACTGTAGTAAAGTACTTAACTATGCCTTAATTTGCAGAAAAGGCAGCATCTCTAGGTCTTAGTATGGACAGGTGGTACTGTGCCTATGTGACATGCCCCAGGCAATAGTGGCTTTATATCTATCTTAGAAATGTCTGTTAACACTTCTGTATGTCATTGGTTGTATTCTTCCCACATCTGCTTCTAAAACAGAATAAACCCTTAGTTACTTGTGTCTTAGGACACCAAGCTTAGTGAGTATTCAAATATGGTGCCAGACATTATATTCAGGTAGAGGAAATTGACCTCTGAAATTCATATTTTATTTGCTGAAAAAAAATCTTAAAAATAGCAAAATTAGCAAGTGCCATCTTCACATTATTTTTTTTTTTTGAAAGAAAAAATTTAAAACTACTTGTTTTGAGACTGGGCGTGGTGGTGCACATCTGTAATCCCAGCTCTTGGGAAGCTGCAAACAGGTGGATCACTATGAGTCCAATCTCGTAATGAAACCCTGAGTACCCTGTAGACCCTTCCATAAAAAATACAAAAAACAGACAGACAAAAAAAAAAAGTACTTGTTTTAAATCTGTTTTCTATATTGCCATAGTCTCAAAATTTTCCTTTTTCTATTTAGTGTCAAGCCTTAACTCCTTCACTAGGAGGTGGTGAATGTTTCTTTTTTCCTGTTTTCTTTACAATTCTCTACAGCATTTTTTAAAAAGTTAATGGCAAGGTCTTTTACTGTAATAAAAAGACTTTTATATTATTATATATTATTATTGACTCTGGCCTCCTAAAGAATAGAGAACACTTGAGATTTTCCTAAAATGAATTCTGAGATTTATTTTTTTTTACAATTCTCTACAATTGTTTTGTTTTTATTTGACTTTTTTTTTTTTTTTTTTTTTTTTTTTTTTTTTTTTTTTTTTTTTTTTTTTTTTTTTTTTTTTTTTTTTTTTTTTGAGACCAGGTCTTGCTCTGTGTCATTCAGGGTCTCGTTCTGGCCTTGAACTCACTATGTATCCCGAGATGCCCTTGAACTTGATGTGATCTTCCTTTTCCAGTTTGCTGAGTGCTGGGATTACAGATGATACAATTATCTTTAGATGCTTCCTTTGTAATCTAATTGTGTTTCCTCAAGGTAAACACATATATATTCATTACTATTTTTTTTTGTGATTCTAGTAGTGTTCTTGGCCTTTTGCCTAAAATGAAGTCCAGCATATAACTCAAATCTGCACTGCTATGAACATGAGAAGCACCACTAATCTGGCATATGGCCTCTGGAAGGAAGGGAAAGGATCTGTTTTGACCTTGTCAGCTACATTACCTTGAACACTTCAAGGTTGAAAATCATAGTCCTAACATGAGCAGTATAATAGTAAGGTGTTTTAAGGGATAAAAACTTTATTTGTGATAATGTAAAGAATATTTGACTTATCACAGGAGCATTTTTTAAATCACTGCATAGATAACCAAGGCTTATCATAGATTTTTGTTTTTTTTTTTCTCCCACTACTTATTCTTCACACTATCTCCTTCCTGTGAGAAATGAAATTTAGATTCTATACATCTAGCCAAGCATGGTGGTGCATGCTTCTAATCCCAGCACTTCTGGAAGCTGATTGAGGCAGAAAGATTGCTGTGGTTTGGAGTCCAAACTCAGTCACACAGTGAGACTCTGTTTGAAAGAAAATACACATCTCATTCATGTTCTTTGTAAAAGAAAATTTAGAGTATCTAGGTCTGAGATAGCTTCTGTTAGTTAGAAATCTTTGTCCAAGCTTTTTTTTTTTTTGGTGGAACCGGGGATTGAACTCAGGCTCTTGTGCTTGCCAGGGAAGCGCTTATTCCACTGAGCCATCTCCCTGGCCCCCTAGTTAGAAATCTTATTATTGTGGATATTTTCATGGAGCTAACTGCAATGTGAAAATTGCACATATATGTACTCTATAGTTGTTTAAGACAATATAGTGGAAAAAAATCAACAGCGGTTTAAAACAGTTTCCTAACATAGTTAAGGCTGGCTGTGAACTTACAGACTATATGGCCCAGGCTGGCCAGTCCTTCTGCCTCAGCCTCTCAAATGCTAAGCTTACAGAGATATGCCACCATGCCTAGGTACAGTGAATATTTACATTTTTAAAATGTATTACAGTGAAAGAGAGATTGGCTCAAAATATTGTCCCTTATTTAGAAACCTTTTATCCCATCATCCTTGCCTCTTTCTGAAGCAGTTTTGAAAGTCTTTCCTAAATTTCTTTAGTTGTGCTGTCATGGTTTTCTCAATGTCATGAATCAAATCAGTGTTTGTTTTTCATGTTCATTTTGATGTTTGGGGAAGAGCCAAAAAGTCTCATAGTGCTAGATGTAGTGAATAAGGTAGATGAGATTATACCATAAAGTTTTTTATTTATTTATTTATTTTTTCCATTTATTTTTATTTTATTGAACATAAAGTTTTTTATGATCATACTTTTCTGTTTGATGACAGTCAGCAAAAGCATGCACTGTATTTTTTATCATATTTTATAAAGACAATCAGGAAAGAGACTTCCAGAACGGCTGCAGAAAAGAGCAAGAATGAGATAAATGTGACTGAACCAAGAGGCAGCGTTTTTAAAAAAGTTAATGGCAAGGTCTTTTACTGTAATAAATTTGAACTTGAACATTCATATTATTTAATCATATCTCATTTATTCAGTACTAAGCATCCTAGAATTTTATCAGTTATTTCCATCAAGTGGAGGAAAGTAATGTTAAAAAAAAGACTTTTATATTATTATATATTATTATTAACTCTGGCCTCCTAAAGAATAGAGAACACTTGAGATTTTCCTAAAATGAATTCTGAGATTTATTTTTTTTTATTCATTTGTTTTTGAGGAAAGTAATAGTAAGATAGGATCTTACTATGTAGCCTAGGCTGTCCTCAAACTTGTGGCAATTCTTCTGCCTTAGTTTCACAAGTGCTGGGTTTTCAGGTGTATACTACCATTCCTGGTATCTGTACTCACTTTTTAATTATAAGTTTTATTGCTATTACTTGCATGAATATATAGCTGAAATATACATAATTGTTATAATTATGGTCAGTCAGAGTTCAAACATTTACCAAAACATGGGGAAAGTTTTATTTAGGACCCATTTATGTGACTATAAAGGTAGACTCCTATGTCTGCTGAGGTAGACGTATAGCCTGTTATTATTTTTTAATTTTTTTTTTTTTGTGTGTGTGAAAATAATGGCTGTGTTTTCTTCTTTATTTAAATGTATGAAGTTTTGAAGTGAACTTGAGTTCATGTTATTTTTCCTTACTATTGAGATCTGGATCTTAATATATACGTATCAGATTAATTTTCGTATACTATTTTTCTTATTAAGAGTGTACATACTAAATCTAAAAAGTTGATAAAGACAGAAAAGGTAGTGGAGTAAATATCATATCTAATCTTACTACCATAGATCATTACAAATGTGATATTTAAAATAATTGTGATGTTCAAGAAAATTGCTGTTATTATATAAAAACATATAACAAAATGGAAAGTGTTGTATGTAAATATGTTTAATGTATAATTATATATTGTTACCACTTTCTTTTCACATAAGGTGTTCTTATTAAAATATCTTATAGACACTTAAATCCCAAGAGACAGGAGTGGAATGATAAATGGATTTAAAAGAACTATGAGACAATAGATCCTTCATGAAGCTAGCTGCTTGTCTTATCAGGGATGTACTGGCCATTCGGGCTATAGTCAGCCTTTATTGTTTTTACATGTGGAGGAAAACAAAAGGTAATTTAAATTAATGGGTATTCCAGAAATCTTCAGAATTGGCTTTGGAATCTTTTTTTTTTCTTTGTTCTTATCTTTGAATACAGATATATTTGATCTGAGAATTCACCTCAAACAAGTTTAAAGTTATGCTTGAGTCCAAAGGAACTGGGGGACTCCTCCACACTGGAAATAGATTAATTGTCTGCCTTACTGACAGAAAGACCCAGCTCAAGCAGAATTGTACCTACTTACAAGTTTTCTAAAAATGCAGGAATGGGGTGATGTCTTTGCCCAGTCAGCATGATCCAAAGAATGGTGCCCATAAAGAGCTTGAGCTACCAGTGGTGCAAATGCCAACTGAAAATAAACTTGGGAGACTGTATTTTCACTTATCTGTCTTATAAAATAGAGCAAAACCTTCTTAATGTGAAACACAGGGAAATGGAAAATGAGCTTTGAATTAAGTAGATTTCTAATATCTGATTTTTATTATAAAGCAATCAGGCAGCTGCTGAGCTGGAGAATAGCAATTGCTTTGAATTATGTATTATTTTGAATAAAATGCTATCAGCTTAATGAACCTTTATGGCAATTTACTTTTTTTTTTTTTTGTAGTGAACTATGCAGATCTTAGACGAACCCTGGGTATATTTGTATTTAATAAAATATGTACTTCCCACAACCAACTGGTGGAACATTCTGCTCCCCATAGGTATTTGGGGAGCTCATGGAGAACAGAATGATGAGGTGTGAGAGCACTGGCTGTTCAGGTCTTTCAAAATGTGTGGGTATTTGCTAGAGAATCTGGAAGTAGAAGATGATGATATTTTAGTGTAAATGTGCCCTTACAGCATGATGTTTCTTTCTTAGCACAGTCTTTTTCAGGTCAAGTGCTTTGATTTAGCATGGGTATTAGGACAGTATTCACTGTCAGAGGCACGGTGCTCGGTCAGTACTAGTTTCTCCACAAGATTTTTTTTAAGCACTAAGGAAAAAGAGATACCAGTAAGACAGTGAAAAACAACTTCACATAATTTAGAGTTGAACTATTATTTGTTTACTCATTAAAGAATATTCTGTTGTTTCCAGGGGGAGTTATGGATTAAATTTCTACATATATGTTTTTATATGTAGGTTTTGAATGGGCATGTTATCATTTTTTCCTAGTTTTTTTCAGGGTTTAGTAATACATATTTGCCTTATGTAATGATTGCATTCCTTATTGGGAGTACTAACATGTACATAACTCATCTTAATTTTGTGTTGCTTTAATTTCCATCTCCCTGATGGACAGGAATGGTGAACTTTTTTTCATTTATTTGTTGGTCATTTGTACTTCCTTTTCTGAGAAATGGGTATTCATTTTAGTTTTTCATCTTTTTTTTTTTTTTTTTTTTTTTTTTTTTGCAGAACCAAGGATTGAACTCAGATTTATAGTTCTTCTTATATATTCTAAGACTCCCTGACTAAAGGTTAGCTGGCAGTTTTTTCCCCCTAGTCTATAGGCTATCTCTTCACTGTGTTGGCTGTTTCCTTTGCTATTAAGTTTTTTAAGTTGATATGATGCCGTTTGTTGATTCACTGTTGCTTTTGCCATTGGGGTTCTGTTTAGAAAGTCTTTGGCTACTTTCATGTATTCAAGAGTTTTACCTACCTTAGCTTTCAGTAGAATAAGTCTTTCTGTTTTAACATTAGGTCTTTTATCCTTCTTGATTTTAGTTTAGAAAACAAGGTATGTGAGTCCATATTCAATCTTAGGCATGTAGATAGCCATTCTTCCAATCACCATTTATTAAAGAGACTGTCTTTTCTCTTGTGTTTTTGGCCCCTTTGTCAACTATCAAATAACTGAGTGTGCTTGTAGTTGTTTTTGGCTTCTCTATTCTATTTCATTGATCCACATGTCTGTTTTCATGTCAATGCAATACTTATATCACTGTTGGTATTTTGATTATATTAAATTTGTATATCAGTTTTGGAAGAATGTCTATTTGGGCTGTATTGGTTTTACCTATATATGAAGAAGGGTTATCTTTCTATATTTTGATATCCTCTTTGATCTTTTTCAGAGTACTGTACTTTTTGTTGTAGAGGTCTTGTTAAGTATTTAATTTTTCTACATACTATTATGAGTACTATTGTTTTCCTTATTTCTTTCTCAGAGAATTCATTATTGATGTATATGGATGCTTTTGATATTTGTGTATTAGTTTTCTATCCTGCTACATTGCTGGATTTAGTTATTAATTTGAGGAGTATTGGTGGAATTTTGGGGGGCTTCTCTGTGGAGGATTATGTCATCTGTAAATAATAATAATTAGGCTTCTTCTTCTGTTATACATATCCCTCATTTCTTCCCTGGTTGCTCTTAATGTTTTGAGAATTATGCCAGACAGGAGTAGTAATAACAACATCTTTATCTTTTTTTTTATTTTTTATTTTAAAGGGAAAGTCCTTAGTTTTCCCCTATTTAATGTGACATTGTAGAGGTTTGTAATAAATGTTTTTTTAGTAGATAGAGATAAGTTCTTTCTATAACTATTTTCTTTAGCCTTTTTACAAATCATCTTTGGATATTAGATTATGTTTAAGGTTATGTTGAGATGATTATGTGATTTTTGGCTTTGATTCTGTTTATGTGATATACTCTCTCTCTCTCTCTATATACACACACACACACACACACACACACACACACACACACACACATATACATGTATAATATTATTGATTTGCATATGTTAAACCACTCTTGCATCCATGGAATAAATCCTACATACAATGTATGGTCTTTTTGATGATACATTGCTTTTGCCTGGCAGTATCTTGTTAAGGATTTTTTTTTTATTTTATCATTATTATTTTTCCATTTATTTTTATTTTATTAAAATACAAATGTCAATCAGACAGTTTCAAAACACTTTAACCATACAGAGTCGATGAATTAATACACTGCAAACTGTTTTCATAACGTTTTGGTATTGTACAAGGTGCATACATGATATTATATTTACAGGTTTTTTTATAGCTGAATTATATCAAAAATTCAAAAAAATATGGAACGCTTCACGAATTTGCATGTCATCCTTGCGCAGGGGCCATGCTAATCTTCTCTGTATCGTTCCAATTTTAGTATATGTGCTGCCAAAGCGAGCACAAGGATTTTTTTTTTAATCTATGTTCATTAAAGAGATTCATGTGTGGTTAGTTTTCATTTTTCTTGAATAAATAGCTTAGAATATGATTGCTATGCCATATGATAAGTATGTGTTCATTTTTATAAGAAACAAATCATTTTTCAGAATAGCCATTAAAGCTGGGCGTGGTGGTGCATGCCTGTAATCCCAGCACTCGGGAGGCTGAGGCAGGAGGATTGTTGTGAGTTCGAGACCAGCCTGAGTTACAAAGTGAGCTTAAGGCCAGCCTGAACTCTGCATAGTGAGACCCTGTCTCAAAAAGATAAAAAAAAGAATAGCCATACCATTATAAATTCCCATGAGCAATGTATACATTTTTAGTTTTTCCACATCCTTGCCAACACCTTGTGGTAAGCATTTTTTATTTCACATGTTCTGATAAGTATAGACTAATATCTCATCATGATTATAATTTGAAAATCTTTAATGGCAAATGATGTTGAATAGTTTTGTGTGGTTTTCATCCTTAAATCCTTTTTGCAGAGTGACTATTCAAGTCTTTTGTCCTTTTCAAAGTTAGACTGTTTTCATTTTCTTACTGCTACTATTTGAGTTTTCTTATATTCTAGACACCAAATGCTTTGTTGGTATGTGATTTACAAATATTTTCTTCCAGTCTGTTTGTTTTTATTAATAGTATCCTTTACAAATCAAGTTTTTAATGAGGTTACATTGTACTTTTTTTGTCATGTCCTAGAACTGCACTTACTCCTCACAGATTTTTCTTCTAAAAGGTTATAATAGTTTCTTTTTTACATTTAGGTCTATTGCCCATTTAAAAGGCTACTTTTGGTATAATAGAGTGAGGTATAAATTATGTCAGGCCCAAGACCAGGGTGAAACAAAAGTTTCCCAAAATTCTCCGTGATGAATATAAATAATTTTAATGCAACATTATAAAAATTAATGCAGAAATCAATGCTGAATAAAATGCTTAAATTTTAAATAAAAATGGGATCATTAATGAGACTAACAGAAAATTTAGACTAATCCTGTCCTTATTTACAATTTTGATATTGTGTTCAATATAGAATACTATTATGTTTTGTTTTGGGGGTACAGGACTAAAATTAGAAAAATGCTTTCATGATAACTTCTTCCAAATTTCATCTAGTAATTCACTTTTCAGAGTCCTTATTTAGGTGCACTGTGCCTTCTGTCTAGCTTGTATAGTCACATTCAAAGAGAGATTCAATCTTTAAATTCAAAGGTTCTGTTTTATCTAGCACAAATCAGAGGCCTTTTTTATACTTAAAGAATTATAGTGTTGAAGGAAGATACAAAGCAGAACTACAAATGGCAAATGTACCTATGTAGGAGGAAGCTTCTAAGTCATCTGCTTATTTGAGGCACATTGACATGGCAGGAAATAAAATATTGTCATTGATCCTAGCATGAATCACCTAGGTCTTTTACACTAATGATGTGTTCTCTTGTCATAACTATGTCACAGGTAGGGCTTCTTGGGGGCTTTTGCTTAGTTAGCTGCCTCTGATGTCAAGCATAGTTTGCTATATAATTTTCCAGATTCCATCTCATTGCCTATCTGAGAATTCTATTTTAACTTTCTTATATAAAAATTAGTCTTATTTTTAGCAGAAGCTCTTTACAATATCCCTAAAGGTTTTTCCCTCTCTACTTCAGCCTCACATTCTCATGTTCAAAACCCACATCCTTTGCTCTTGTCCTCATGGAGTTGGACAACAGCTGGTCAGCACCCTCTGTTTCCTTGAAGATTATAAAGTTCCTACTGTTCAGTCTTCTCTTGTCCAAGTGAACATTTCCTTGAACATCATATTTTCTCACCACTATTATTACTTTTGATTCTATCTTCTAAGACAGGCTAAGTTCTCCAGGGACCAAATTAGGGTAAAGGTCTTCTCAATACTGAAGGTACCATGTGTGTGGTAAGGTCATCATATTTTAATGCTTAGTACAACAGATGGTGCACAGTAGGCACTTGTTGAAAACATTAATTTTGCTTTACCTCTTATTGCATTTCATTCTAGTATCTTACTGGAATGTACAGTAATGGCCTTTCCTCTAATTTTCTCTTACTTTTGGCCTTTTTAAAAATAGTTTATAAAAATAATTCATAATTTTTCAACATAAATATATTTCTTTTTAGATGATGAAACATAAATATATTTCTTTTTATTTTGTCTGCTTTTTGGAAATTTGAGGTTGTGATCCTTCACACTTAACTAAAGGTAGTTGTATTTTGAGTTCAAGAGAGGGAACAGAGTTGCTATAGATGCTTAAAATATTAATAATTTAAGCTCTAATAAATAGTTTTTTTCT
>PVKA01034537.1:0-23385 GCA_004027165.1 Ctenomys sociabilis
GAGAGGAGAGGAGAGGAGAGGAGAGAAGAGAAGAGAAGAGAAGAGAAGAGAAGAGAAGAGAAGAGAAGAGAAGAGAAGAGAAGAGAAGAGAAGAGAAGAGAAGAGAAGAGAAGAGAAGAGAAGAGATCACTGAGTAAATAAAAAACACATGAACTGGGAAAACATCTTCACCAACTGTCCATCAAACAAAGGACTTCTATCTAGAACATATAAAAGCTTTAAAAAATCAGGCTCCCCAAAAGACCCATCCAAAAATGGACTACTGAGATAAAAAAAATTCTCAGATGAAGAAATACAAATGGTAAAAAAAAATCTGAAAAATGTCAACATCATTGGTCATTTGAGAAATGTAAATTAAAATAACCCCCAAGATTCCATCTCACTCAAAAAAGAATGTATATTATCCAGAAATCAACTGGTAAGAAAATTAGTAATATTTTAACTCAATACCAGTAAAATTAAACTAAATAATGGTGGACTCTAAGTGACTTAGAAATGGCTTCAAATATACCAAATATTGGTCACTGTAAACTGCAAATATTATTTATATGCCATAAATTTTAATATTTTTAAAATGAAGGATCTTGAGACCAGAATACTGACCCAAATTTTCAAAGCAGATGTTTAAGATGATTAGCACACGTCCTTCCAAATGGCAAACAAGTGCACTGATCATTCATAGAATGAGAATCTAATAGGTAAAGTAGCATAATTTTATCTTAAGACTGTTTAAAGAATCAAAGTGACTAAAAACACATTTCTAAGGGGATAGTAGAGAAAAATAAATCTACATAATGAAAGGAATTTTATACTTTGTCCAGTTCTCAAAGAATATTCAAGCAACTAGATCATGGTATGTGTTTTCTTGCAGTGACTGAAATGTTAGCAGCATTGGCCAATGAAAATACAGTTCTCATTTAAAAATGTACCTCTTAATCACAAACCTAAAAGGCCTAGAAATATTTTTTTAAAGAACAGTGATCTCATAGAAGAAAATTTAATAAAAGTATAATAAAAAATACCTTTCCTGTTTGTTATTCTATTTCAAGAGTTTTCCCTACATTTCATTCTTCAAATTGCTTTTGTAAAAAAAAAAATAGAATTATACTGTTAAACTCATATTAGTCCAGCTATGTATTTCATCACAATGACAGAGTAGTGAAGTTCATTACTTCATGTATCCAGGAGTGTAACAGAGGATGTGGTTTTGAGTCTAAGTATCATCTCTTCACCATTCCACTCTTTATTGTTCCCTGGTTGTTTCCTAGCCAACCTCACTTAAACAGTCTTCCTTTCCCATTTTGTGCCATGATATATCTAAAGATTGCATACCATCTCTTAAATTTTCTGAATCTGTGAAATTTATTAAATTCCTTTTTTCTCACATTTGTAGCTGACATATATTTTGAATCAAAACAGAAAATTTGAAAATAAACAAAATTGGCACTGGAGAATGAGGTTTTGCAGTGACAGTATCTGAACACTCAGTTTAAAAGTCTTTGAAATTAGTTTGAGGAAGGATTTTGGAAGAATTTAAGAGATGCTGTACAGAGAAACTTCAGAACAAACAAAGATCTTGCCTGATGTTTTGGTAATACCTGAAAGGATGAACATTCTGATAGTAATACAGAGAGGTCAGTCTATTTTTTTCAGTTTAAAAAGAATATTCTACTATCATTTGGAGTAGAAGCAGAAAATTTGCATATATTTTGCCAGAGCTCTGACATTTTGAAGGAAACTGAGATTAAAGATGGTGGACTGATTAATCTGATACAGAAAATTATCAGCATAGGCCAATATTTTAGCCATGATCTAGATTGTACTGTCTACTTTTAGCAGGTTTTATAGTAAGACTCAGGGGAAAATGCAGGCAAAGGCAAAGTAAAACACTGAAATTTTAGCACAGGAAAAAGCATGGATTTATTTGAGGCCAAGGAAGTTACAACTTTTTATGGTGATACGCACCATGAAAATACAAATATGTATTTTGTACACAAACAGGGAGAAGTACATCTTGAGTGTATCTTAGGAATCAGCAAGATTGCACCAATTGCAGGTGTAAGGATGCTAAAGATTATAATTTCATTTCAAAAAATCATCCCTAGTATAGGATTTTAATAGTAGAGTACATTTTTAATAGTATAGTACATTAAATGAAGTGTTTCACCTTTTGAAAAACAGAACACAAGCCTTATGTTAACATGGTTCAAATAGTTCTACATTAATTTTTTAAATTTTATTATATTTTATTAAAGAACAAATAGCAATGAGACAGTTTCAAATCAAGAAGGACTTCCTAATGAATTATCTTAACAGCTTTCATGCTTGGTCATCAGTCACTCAAAAGGCCATGGTAGTCATGGACCAAGAGAACCTGACCATTGCTCCTGACAGTAAAACGTGGCATTGTTCACACAATCCTGGTTTGCTAGGCATGCTGAATGCAACAGTAATGGAGTCAAACATCCACATTTCAAGGGAATGTGGAGGACAAATAAGTTTATAGAACTGTGTGTGAAGCTGTGGGAATGAACTCAAAGATGCTGTAAAAAAAAAAAAAAAAAAAAAACTCAGGAAGCTAACTGCACTATTATTAAAGAAAACTTTTGTTCTGTGGTGGAGCCAACCAGGACAGAGGTCCTAATGATTGCATCCAGCAAAGCTATACACATGGGATCATCTAATCACTTAAGTTCTCACGTTTTACAATCATGTGCATCAGATATGGAGGATATTGGACTTAATATTTGCACTGTTGGGTTCAAGTCTTGCTTTGAATCAATTCTATTCTTTCTTCTTATCTTTCCTTTTGGAGTGGTAATATTTATCTGGGCCTTTGTACTTTGTCATTATATGACTTTGTTTTGAGTTTTATACAAGATCAAACCTGGCAGTCTCAAAAAAGAAGCTTTCAAAAAGTCACAAGTGTATGTAGCTTTCAAAAAGCTTCATTTCGGGCTTTCAAAAAATGACAGACTTGTAAGAGACTAATGTGTTTTGTTTCTGATTATAAAATAAATGATTAAACTATGTTAGGCAGAGGAATGAACTTCTTTTATTATTTGGAGATTTCACATGGTTTAAGGAGCTGTTTGGATATGAAGTTGGTAAGGTCTGACCATTGGCCATGAATACATTTCTTCAACATCACTGGGTTAAGAAATGTCTACCAACTACTAAGGAATTTTCCTAAGTCTACACAGATGAATAATGAATCATGACCTTAGGCCGTACTTGTGATCCCTCCCCATTCATTTTGCCACCTTTTTCCTGCTGTTACCTAGGTGTCATGAATACAAGAGCTTTGTTTTCTGAAGCTCTACAACCATGATTTTTCTGCCTTGGGGGACCTCCAAATGTGTTAATTTCCAAAAACTGTGAGCTTATTAAAACCTTCGCATGTATAAGTAACAGCTATCACATACTATGTCCTTGCAATGGAAAATAAAGTAAGGACTACAACTTTAATATTAGAAGGTTTTTTGGGAATCCACTCATAAGAAGAGCAGTAAAGGGACAGAGAGAGGTGGAAATTAGTGAATGCTATCTATGAGTAGAAACTATAGACGTCGCAAGTATAGGTAATGTGAATTTGGAAAGCACATAATTATCACATTTGTGAGATGTGTATTTAGTCTATGTTAGAAATAATCTATTTTTGATGATTCACAAATGGCAAAATGTCAATTTTTGGAACAATATATCCATTTATTTTTATTAAAGATGATATTTTCTCACAAGATTTTTTATTAAAACTTAAGACAAACTAGATCATTTTTGTATGATTTATCTTCATTTCATAATTTCATTTAGTATACTTACTAAAGAATTCATATATTGCTTATAAGAAATTCATTTAATTCATCTTTAATCTTATTGACTATTTCCCCACATAGATTGATTTCTTTCTGAATGTACTCTTCTTTCTGAAATCAGCATGAATTGGCTAAATAGGTGTTAGAAGTTAAAAATAGATAGTATATATATTACAATTGTAATAGATAGTAGTATTCAAGATGACCCTTTCATGGAGTGCCCAAAGTTGCTACCTCTATGAGCATCATTGGAGGTAAGGATTTAGTCTTTACTGAAAAAATAGCAACACCTAGGTAGACACATGGGTGAGGACTCATAAAGACATTATTTGTCATATTTTATTGTGCATGTAAGGGCATCAGGAATTCTAGATTTACAAATATTAAGAACATGGCAGCTCCATCAAACAAACCAAGCAAGGCTGTCATTTAATATACTATTAACATATTGTTGATCTTTTTAGAGTTGACACAATAAAGCACATGAATACTCCATTAAAAAGCATATATAAATTAAGAAGAGTACATTAGTAAGCAATGTACAGGGAGATGAATGTGACAAAACAGAACCACATGACACATATGGGCTCAATACTAATCTGTAAGGAAAATTAAGTTTTTCCTGAAATATGTTCATTTTGATTAAAACTCAGAAATTATCTAATCTCACAAAATAAAACATATGAAGGAAGATTATGAAATATAGCAGTTTAGTTATACAGTGGAGAATATTTGATTAACTAAGATATCTATTATTAACAAAAAATTAGTAACTTGGGTACATTAAATGAAGAGTTTCACCTTTTGAAAAACAGAACACAAGCCTTATCTTAACATGGTTCAAATAGTTCTACATTAATTTTTTAAATTTTATTATATTTTATTAAAGAACAAATAGCAATGAGACAGTTTCAAATCAAATTAGCAGGATAGATTCAATAATTAATACACTGCATATGATTTTCGTAGTGGATTTTTGTCGTACAGGTGCATACATGGTATTCTACTTACAAACACTATTTATTAGAGCAGATGTATCTAATCAATAAATTTAAAGAATGTAGCTGTATACTCATCTTAATTTTTTATAGCTGAATTATAGTACAGTTTCAATAATCAATACATTCTACCTTGTTATCTTCCTAGTGCTTGTCCATAGTGCAAGAAGCCAACAGAATATCCTATCCAAACACTATTATTGCAAAACTTGCTTCTCATAGAATTATGCAGAAGTACTGCATATTTATCCCAACTGTACTCTTTACAAACACACAATGATTCTTCCTTTCTATTTTCTGTTTTTTTGCTTAGTCCTGTCAAAGATGGGCATTCCATTCTCATTCAATTCTTAGGTTCCTGAACTCAGCAAAACAATCAAAAATAGTCCAAAGTCCATGACAATAGTGGGTTGTCTGAAGAAGTTGTTAACTATTTCGTTTATAGCTGAGCCCATTATTATGGCCTTCTTTTAATACTTCATTTTTATACTTGCCTGCTGGATGGTTAAGACCGAGATAAAGGAAAACCTATATAACAAAAAACGTAGCTTTTGTATCTTATGAGGTCAGCCAAGTCCCATCAGGGTTTGTCCTGTAATCTTCTGCCTCACGCTGTACATCCATTGTCAGTGTCAGCCATGTGGATGACTCACGGTCATTGCTTGACCAGTTTGCTCTCTGTAAAAGCCTGACCGAAATTTTTCTCTTGATGTGACTCTCCTTGGGTAAACTATAGATCATTGATCACATTCCTCTGTGACTCTATAATCCCCTTGATCAGAAAAATTTGGGGCACAACTGAGTTCCATGATGTTACAGTACAGGTTCTCCTATGTCCTGAGTCTTCAATGACCTTGAAAGTCTGGGGCCAAAATGTTGGCTGACCTTGCGGCTCATCCATTTTCCAATTTTTGATCTGTGAACTAGGGTTAACCATCCAGAAGAGAAGCTGATTATTACCCTGCAACATAGGCAGTTCAGTTTACCCTAACTATCCTAATAAATTCTTTTTAGTTGTTGTTGTACATTCCTATTTGTATTTCTTCTTCTGATTTATTATCCTATGGAGACTATAAGATATTTCCATATCAGTGTCTGGTTTATGTCACTTATAAGTATATTTCAATTGGCATTCATGTTAATATAAATGCTTCAAGTTTATCATTCTTTATAGCTGAGTAATATTCCATTGTACAGAAATACATCTTTAACATTCCTCATGTGATGAGCATCTTGGTTGATTCCAAGATTTTGCTATCACAAATTGTGCTGCTATAAACATAGGTACAGATATATCACTATGATGTAATGTTTTCCATTCCTCCAGAAAAATTTTCAGTAGGGCAATAACTGGCTTGAATGGGATTTCCAGTCCTACTTTTGTGAGGAATCTCCACACTGATTTCCCAAATGCATTTCATGGATGGCTATCAATGTGGAGCATTTTTTCATATATTTATTTGCTTCTTTAATTTCATCTCTGAGAAGTGTGTATTCTTCTCAAATGCCCATTTCTGGATTGGGTTTTTAAATTTGAAGGCTCTAATATATCTTAGTTTTTTATATATTCTAGAGAGCACACGTTGGTCTGACTGCTTATTAGTTAGGAATTTTCATAATTTGTGGGTTTTCTTTTCAATTTCTTGACAATTTGTTTTGACATGCAAATACTTCTCAAGAAGGGTTGTTCCCAGTTGTTAATTCTTTCAAGTGTTTCCCATGCAAATACATGCTTGTTCATAAATTCTTTGCCTACCTCTATGTTCAACAGTTCCTCCTAATTTCTTTTCCAGTAAATTGAGTGTTTCTGTTTTAATATTTAGATTTTAATCCATTTTGACTTTAGCTTAGTGCATGGTGATAGACCTGTGTCAAGTTGTAGTTTATGGCATGTAGAAAGTCAGTTTTTCCAGCGCCATTTGTTAAAGAGGCTTTCGTTCTTCGAGTAAGCATTTTTGGCCATCTTAATGATGTTGGTTCCTCCTACACAGGAATGGGAATATCTTTCCATTTTCTGAAATCCTCTATGATGTCTTCTCTTAGGGTACTGTAATTTTCAGTGAAAATTGAATTCCAAGGTATTTCATTTTCCTCAGTACTATTGTGAAAGGTATTGTTTCTATTGTTTCCCTTTCAGTGTATTTGTAATCTGTGTAGAGGAATATTATTAACTTTTGAGTATTGATTTTGTATCCTGCTATGCTACTGAATTTCCGTATCAGTTCTAATAGTTTCTTGGTGGAATTTTTGGGGTTTTCCAAGTAAAGAATCATGACATCTGCAAATAGTGATAACTCAACTTCTTCTTTACCTATTCTTATTCCTTTTACTTCTCACTTGTTTTTAATGGCTGTTGCCAATGATTCCAAAACTATATTGAATAGCAGGGGTGATAAAGAACATTCTTCTCTTGTACCTAATCAAAGGGTAAAAGATTTCAGGTTTTCCCCATTTGAAATCATATTAGTCATTGGGCTGTCACAGATGGCTTTTCTCAACTTGATGTAGAGGCAACCTATTCCAATTTTCTGTAGGGTTTTGAACGTGAATGAGTGTTTGACTTTGTCAAAAGTTTTTCTGCATCAATTGAGATGATCGTGTTCTTTTTAGATTTCAGTCTATTAATATAGTATATTACATTTATAGATTTTCAAATATTGAACCATTCTTGCATTCCTGGGATGAATCCTAGTTGGTCATGTTGTATGATCTTCTTGATGATTTTATTGAGAATTTTTGCATCTATGTTCATGAGGGATATTGGCCTGTAGTTCTCTTTTTTGGTTGTATCTTTCCTTGGTTTTTGAATCAGTAAAATACTTGCATCCAGAAATGATTTTAGGAGAACTGCTTCCTTTTTTGTTTCATTAAAGAGTTTGATGAGTGTAAGGATTATATCTTCTATAAATTTCTTGTAGAATTCAGCTGTGAATCCATCAGAACCTTGATTTTTCTTTGTCAGTAGGCTTTTTATTATGTTTCATTTTCATTGGCTGTTACTGGCTTATTGAGAGCTATTATATCTTCTTGATTTAATTTTGGTAATTTGTACCTTTCAAGGAATCTGTCCATTTCTTCTATTTCTTCTATTCTGTGAGCGTAAAGATTCTCAAAGTAGCCATTTATAATCCTCTGAATTTTCACTGTGTCTGTGGTGATTTCACACTTCTCTTTCCTTATTGCTTGTATTTGAATTTTTATCTTTTCTCTTTTTTTTTTTTTTATGAGTTTAGCTAAGGGCTTGCCAACTTTATTGAGTATTTCAAAGAATCAGCTTTTGATTTGTGGATTCTTTGAACTGTTTTCTTCATCTTAACTGAATTAATTTCTACTCCAATCTTTATGATTTCTTCCCATCTTTGGGATCTGGGTTTCATTTGCTCTTTCTTTTCCAAATGTTGGAGTTGCAAGATTAGGGTGCTAATTTTTTCCCATTCTGTTGTCCTAATGTGTGAGTTCATGACTATGATATTTCCTCTAAGAACTGTTTTCATTGCATCCCATAAATTTCATCTGTGACCCATTGATTGCTGAGTAGGGTTTTGTTTAATTTCTATGAATTTAGGGGGATTTTCTGGTTTATTTTGTCATTTATTTCCAGTTTCCTTGCACTGTGGTTTAATAATATGCATGGGATAATTTCTGTTTTCTTACATATACTTAAGCATGATCTATGGACTAGCATGTGGTCTATTTCAGAAAGTGACCCATGTGCAGCTGAAAAACTGTGTATTCAACTGTGATGGGATGGATCGTTCTGTATATGTCTACCAGGTCCATTTGTTCCAAGGTCTAATTCAGTTTTGCTACTTTTTTCTTCATTTTTTGTCTGAGGAGGATGATCAGTGCAAGTTTGAGGCCACCTTGAGCTCCAAAGTGCCTTCAAGGCCAACCTGAACTGCATAGAGAAACTGTCTCAAAAATGAGGCAAGGTTCCATTTTGTCACCACTGGACAAGAAGAGAAAGGAGAAAGAAATAGAGAGAAGCAGACAGACACACAGAGAAAGAATGAGATAGAGACTGGAGTAAGAGAAAAATCTACATATTTGTGAGTAAATTTGAATCTGAATCATGTATATTGTTTTTATACTATAATAAAAGGTGATTTGAAACAAAAGACTACAATGATCTGAAACACATGACACTTTTTACATTAACTACATTTCATAACTATAATGCAAAAATAATCTCTAACGGTTTTATAATGCATAATTTTCTGTGCATGTGAAGTGCAACATACATTTAAAGGTCATTCACCTTCTTAGAAAAATGACTGAAATTAGTTCAATCCCTGATTCTGTAAAAAAAAAAAAAAAAATGAGTGAATTTAGATGTAGGGCAGAAAAGTTAAGTGAGTTTTGGACAACTTGTACCAGACATGAGAATTTGTGCAAATATAAACATAAAAATAGAAGCAGGTTTTATTATCTTCCAAAGGACACAATTAGGGAAATTTTATGTAAAAACGTATTTAAAATATATCAAATATAAAAAAAGTTATGAGTAGGTTAAAAGTACCGTAAAGAAAAAAAGCAAAGTTTAAAATCTTAGTTTGCTATAAGGGAAATGGTTTTTACATCATCTTTTAAACCTAGAAAATAATTAAAAACACATTGTCTTAGTCTTGAAATTTTAAAAACAATTCTGTTGGATGGAAACCAAATAGCTCCACTAATACATGAAGAATATTTGTCAAGAAGAAGTGACAACTAATATATGTAGTAAAATTGATAAAGATGTAATTTCAGTATGTTAACATTTATAAAAAGTAAATCTGATTTAAAAAATAAATGGAATGTGTTTTTACATTATTTAGGAAAGCTCTAAATATGCTTTTATGCTTCTTTTCTACTAACCTCGAATTTTTAATGCAGAAACATTTTGCTACATATGCTCCATGTTTATTTTTTAATCATTCATCTGTGGCTCTCAAATGGATTTAGTCTGGGATAAGGAAGTGAGCCAAAACCAAGCAAAGCACCACTTGACTCACAGAGATAAACAAACGAGGCTGAGATTGTCAGAATAGGAAAGTGGCTTAACGAACTCAGAAAATGAAAGTTTAAAATTTAATAGGGTTGTGTGTACCCCAGTAATGAAGCTGCACATAAATGTGAATACTATAAAAATCCCACATCAAACTAGAACAAAGTTTGAATACTACTGGTGTTCTTGAACTGCTTGTGTTTATAGAAAGCATTTTCCATGTTCAAACAAATGAGTGCTCATTTAGCATTTCACTTAACAGTTTTCAAGTTAGAGGATTAGAAATATGTGCACAGAATCTTGTATAAATCAAGCGAAGCAAAGACTTCTTGGGGAGAGTTAAAAATCCTCTCTCATGGGGTCGGGGAGATGGCTGAGTAGAATAAGCGCTTCCCTGGCAAAGGCAAGGTCTGAGTTCAATCCCAGGTTCTGCCAAAAAAAAAAAAAAAAAAAAAGAAAGAAAGAAAGAAAAGAAAATCCCCTCTCATTCACAAACCCATGAAGAGTTTAAATCTTATTGTAAGTTTTCAGAGTAGGATGAATACCATAAATGATAAATGGACCATTTTTAATATGTAAGAATAAGTCTCTTCTTAACTTTTAACCTACTTATAGTTTAGTTCACAATAAAATGTCTTTATATCTGTATGTAGGACCAATTTAAAACTTTGCTTATAATTTAAAAATCTACTAAATATGCAAATTATTCAGGAAATATAAAAGAGTTTTGAACTCTGTGTCTATAGGTAAGCAATGCATGTAACCTCCTGTAAAACCAAGACATGAAAAGACTCTAAATGAATAGACTCCAAATAAATGATATGGTCAATAAATGTAGGAAATGATTGACTTTTAAAGTAATACAGATATATATACACACACAAACACACACACACACACACACACACACACACACATATATATATATATATATATAGAGAGAGAGAGAGAGAGAGAGAGAGAGAGAAAACTTAATGTTAAATGTTTTTATTTTATTATAATAGCTATGCACAGATACAAAATAAATTCATAGGTTTTCCTTATTAAGCACTACAAATTAAAATAAAATAAAATATTCATCTTTATTTCCAGTACAGTACACAAAAAAGTCAAAGACTTATGTGAAGTTTCAGAATAAAAGTAAGTTGCCAAAGACATTGGCTGCTGCATTGTCCCACACCTCCGCCAGCAGTCTTAAAATGCTATATAATTATTTTAGAGTATTGAATACTTCTGAACTTCCTTGTGACGGTACATGGCCCAAAGAGCATTTCATAGGACTGATGTAATGTCATAATAACAAAGGGCATCAATTTCAAAATAAGGGATTACAAATATGCTTTTGTCAAAATAATGGAGAATAACTTTGTCTAAAATAATTGTTTGATCCAGAACAGAAACATGAAAATTAAAAATGTATAGGGAAATCTGAATCAAAGGTTACAGAAAAAAATTCATTGCAGTCAAAATTGGAGAGTTTTGGGGCACAATGCATGCTTGTATTTTATATAATGTTAAGAAGGGTTTGTTTTGGGGCTAGGGAGATGGTTCATTGGAATAAGTGCTTTTCTGGCAAGTGCAAGGGCCTGAGTTCAACCTCTGGTTGCAACAAAAAAAAAAAAAGAGAGAGAACTAAATATATTTCTCTATTCAAAATCACAAAATATTCTTGGAATTGCTGCCTTTATGAGGTTGTAAATGTGTTTTCTTTACCTTGTACATTATGCTTAGAAGTCAAAGTTTCCACGTCTTTGAAAAGTAAGTCTTTGGGGCCAGAGAGATGTCTCAGTAGAACACATATTTACCTGGCAAGTACAAGGTCCTAGGTTCAATCCCTGATACAACCAAGAAAAAAGAAAAAAATAAGTCTTTGTTTTCTATATATTGATTTTATTATGACCTTAGTAATTTAAGAAAAACATACCTTAATTTAAGATATGCAAATTGCCTTCAATCATATTTACCTTAAATATTTTTACTGTCACATTGTCCAGTTGTTTGCTAAGTATTATTTCACAACGTCATAATCCATTTTAACAAATACTCCCATGTCATACTTTGCCTTCTCAAAATTCCAGTTGTTTTCACTCAAAAGAAAAGTGAAGTCTTAGTGAAGGTGGTTTCATAACTTGCAATATGGTACGTTCTTACCTTACAGTCTTACTCTCCTATAAAGAATGGAGGAAGGATTTCCTTCTTTCTTGTTAATTACAGTAAAAATGCTTAAGAAAGACACTCCTCAATTGTAAACTTGAAAAAAGGTTTTAAGAAATTTTTCTTTCTCAGAGACACAGAGAAAAAGGAGGATCATAGTAATCTGGGTTCAAGAGCCGAGGGAGATTGGTGGTCAGAGGCAGAAACAACACTTAATAGTGAGTCAAGCACTGCTAAAATGAAGGCTGTCTTGAAAAACTCATTCTTTTTTGCTCTACTCTCTCCTGCTTGGTCGCAGTAGCTGTTCCTATCTAAAATACCTGGCCAACCATGGAACTGTTCACTTCTGACAGGGCGTTCACATACTCTAAAATAAAGTAAGTAAATGTTCTTAAGTAATTTCCAATAAAATGTTAATCATACATGCATTTATCATTGAAAAATTAAAAGTACCTTTCTTTTAATATTAGAGACATTTCTGGAAGTGATTTAACTGAAACTAATCTTAAAACCTTTGGGAAAAGCCATTATATTATCCTTAGTATTCCTACCAGACTCCAAGGCCTGACCCCTGGACTTCTTCTCAAAGCTAAAGATACAAAAGCCATTCTATGTAAATGCCCATGATAATTAAACACCATAAAATATCTCTTAAGAAACTCAGCTAAAGATTGTAATATAAGAAACAACTTTACCATGAGCTTTAGACCAAACTATTGGCAATGTGCCGTGGTTAGTTTCTGCCCACTGTACTGAAGCAACCTCTGCCCCCAAGATCCCCTAACCTGCTTCCTGTCCTGTTTCTCTCACCATGTGTACCATTCTGTTTCACTTACGCTTCTGTTTCTCTATCTAAACAATTTTCCTCTGTGATACCACAGCCATCCATCCTGAGGTTGCCCTTTCTGCAAGTTATGTTTGTCACTGTGAGAAATATTCTGTTCTGTATTTGCCATTCAGTTTTTAATTGAGATTGAAAATGTGGAATTTCAGCTCTACTGAGATTTCAGATTTGAAAGTTTCTATTGATATTTACTCAAGTTCACTGACTTTTCTCAGCAGTTATCAATTACTGATCTCATTAAAGATAAGCCTCATTTATGCTATATACTTTTATTTATGATATTACTTTTTGGTTCTTTTTCTAGGAGTCTATTTCACTCCCTGAGCAGTTTGCATGAGAATGTTCAGCTCGTTAGTCAAATTTGTCTAAAATGATAGCCTGATATTTCTGACATCTTGGATGTACGAATCTGGTTATAATACCTGTGTGGATCTTTAAATTGTTTATTGTCTTTAATATGACTAGAATGACTTGGAATCTTTAATTTTCAAACTCAAAAATATTCAACTATTGGCATTAACTAATCACAATTATGATTTTTCCACTACACTATCCATTCACATTAAGGTTTCTGGCAATAAATTCTTCATCTTTGAGTTGTAATTCACTGTATCTGTATTTTATTTCTCCATATTTGGAGTCAGAAACTCCATGGCCCACAATTCTAATGGAATTGTCAATTTTCAGTCTGTTGAGCATTTTTATATTGTCTTCCTAGCTAATAACATGCTAGGACAAAAATTAAAGTCAAATCTTATTTGTATTAGGTCATATTGCCACTGAACTTGGGCTGAACTTTTACCAAAGCAGATTCCTTCACAAGAAATTATCTATCCTTGCATGGAACCCAGGTTCTATTTCATTCCTTCATTTCACACATAGCAAGATCTCATTACCCAATTTTGACTGCTGGTTGTATGGCTTAATTCCTCTGGAAGCCTTTCATTTCCTGATATTTTTATATCTGGCCCAGATATATGGACATCCTTTATGTTATAATTTAAAAAGTTTACCTTTTAGTTTTTCCTCTAAGCCATACATAAAACACCTTTTTTCTTTGCTTATGCCAAAGTGCAACTCTTAGACTCATTAATGCTTTGAATTGTTTTTCTATTATTACTGTTATTATTTGGTCTCAATTTCATTGACTTCTGTTCTGATTTTTGTAATTGACTCCTGCACCTGGGAGAGGTGCTATCTTCTACTGAGCTATCTTCCTGACCTCTCTAGTTTTGCCTTTGTATTATTGTTTCTCTAGGACCTAATAGGGTATCATTTGGTTATTTATTTGGGTTCACTTAGTGTGTATATGGCTGTATACTTCCTTCTTAAGTCCTGATATTCTATACTGTCATTATTATTTAGTTCTAAAAGTTCTATTTCTTTTTGGATTTCTTCTGCAACTCACAGTGTTTGAAGAGTAAATTGTTTTTTCTCTACACATTTACATAATTTCTGTGTCTTATTTTGTTAATGTATTCTAACTTCACTGGGTCAGGCCTCACAATTTGCATGATGTAAGTTTAATTCTTTCATCTTAAGACTGATTTATTGACTAGTATGTGGTCAACATTGGGGAAACATATATATTGCTAAGAAGAACGTGTATTCTTTTTTTATTGGGTGCAATACTCTATAGATACTTACTAAGTTCATTTGCATGATGGTTTGTTAAATTCTTATATTCCAAGAGAAAAATAAAAGACAAAAATAATAGAAAGTAGGGATGTAGTTCTCAAAGGGAAGGGGAATTAGGCAATTGGGAGAACGGAAGAGATAAAAAGATGATAAAAAATTAAGTGGAATGTTCTATAGACATGTGCCAACTCTACAGAAGGAACATAAACAATACATGCTGCACACATGTACCAAGGAATAAGAAGGAAATGAAGGAATCAACAGATCAGAGAGTGAGATAAGGGAGCATGTTTTAAAAAGAAATTAATATGAGTTATGAACATGTACCAATCTCTCATAAGGAATGCTAAGATTACATGCTATATGAATGTGTGAGTAAGCTAAAGTATAAAAACAAATTAAATGCATAAACATCAGAAAGAATAAAATAAAGATATATAGCTTTTAGTTATGCCATCTGTTCTGTTGATACTAATTGGGTTGGGTTCAGTTATTTAAATAATTTTACCAATCACTAAAGAATCTTTAACTATAATCCTTTCTTTTTTTCTTACCTAGTCAACTGATTCATGCTGATTTAAAATTCCAGGCATCGGAACACTCAAAATATGTACCAAAAATATCTTATAATAGTAAGTTTAGCCATAGAACTCCAGCCCCTCCTGTGGGCATAGATACCTTTTTTATTCTTTCACCAAGTTCACAGGAAACCTTAGGCTATGAATCCAAGAAATTGTCTGTAATAAAGTTAAAGCCTTGACAACTGCAGCTGTAGCATTTCTCATGAGGCATCTTTTGTACCTGCAGCTGCTGCTACATGCTTCATTCAGAAATTATTCGGAAACTTTTGCATTTTCCTTCTCTTCCAGAAAATAATAGATTGTAAATAAATATACCAAAAAGACCAATATCATTTCCAGAAACTTCAATAATAAGAGTTCGTCTGCAATGAAGTTTCAGGGCATAATTGTAGCATCAAAAAGCTTCTATCTCATCAGCGGTCTGAAGTGTGTGGTGGTACGTTCCGGGTTTTTGTGCCATTCTGAAATCAATTAGCTTAAAACAGGTGAATTCATCTGATTGTTACTTGTGTCTTGGCTCTGCCATCCATAGATCTTGCAGTTATAACACTTTGGTATTTTTTTTTAATTGGCTTGCTCCTACCCTTAAATCTTGCTATTACTCGTGCACAGTCTTTAATAATAAGTATCTTAATGATATTGTTAATTTTCTCATTAAAGGACTTAAAGATAATAGTTGTTTAAATCTGCCAGCTTACTAATATTCTCAGTACATTATCTAGCTAGACTTCAGGGTTAAAAATTACATGAAAGATAAAATATTTCATGAATGTAAAAATATTTCTGAACCACAGTAAACAAACCAAATTCACTCTGAAAAAATGATTATTTCATTCTTCTGGAGTTTAAAGGCAAAATTTCTCTTACACAAAAGTAAGAATTAACCATGTGTTCACAGTGGTCTATTTCTAATCTTCTTTTCTTTATCGTGAATAAACATTGGTGAAGAATATTTTTACCTTTGTGTCACTAAAATGCAGGGAATGCTGCCTTCTTGAGAACTGACTGACTACTAAAGACATATCCTAGAAGTTGTCGACCATAGCCATTTACAGCACAGCTTAATATTATGGCCCTGTGATGTATACTTCATTTTTATATTTTTCTGCTGGATGGTGAAGACTTAGATAGAGCAAGACTTATATAGCAACACATGTACTTTATGTTTCTTATGTTGTCAGTGAATTCCTCTCAGGGTTATCTTGTAGTCCTGTACATTATTCTGTAGTTACTTTGTCTGTATCATCCATGTGGATGAGTCACGGCCAAAGCTTGACCAGTTTGCTCTCTGTGAGAGCTTGAGAGAAAGTTTTCTCTTCATGTGACTCTCCCCAGGCACACTATAGAACTTCAATCTCTTTCCTCTGTGGCTTCATAATCTCCTTGTTCAGAAAATTTGGAGCTCAGCTGAGTTTCATAATATTGCAGTACAGGTTCTCCTATGTTCTGAGTCTTCGTTGACCTTGAAAGGTTAGATCCAAAATGTTGGCTGGCCTTGTGGCTCTTCTATTTCTCCAACTCTGTTTTGTGAGCTTAGGTTGTTAACCATCCAGAAGAAAAGCTGATTAGTATCCTGCAGCATATGCCATTCACTTTGCCTTATCTGACTCAGTTGATTTTAGTTGTTGTACGTTTCCTTTTGTATTTCTGCTTTTTGCATGTTATACAAGGGAGACTATACGATATTTACACACGTGTGTCTGGTTTATTATACTTATGAGTATATGTTCAAGTGGCATCCACTTCAGTATAAATGCCACAAACTTATCATTCTTAATAGCTGAGTAATACTCCATTATACAGAAATACTACATCTTTTTCAACCATTCCTCATGTCATGGACATCTTGGTTGTTTCCAAGATTTTTCTATCACATATTGAGCTGCTACAAACATAGGTACACATATATCACTATGCTACAATGTTTTCAGATCCTTTGGGAAAATTCCCAGAAAGAGGATAGCCGGTTTGAATGGGATTTCTAGTCCTACTCTCTTGAGGAGTCTCCACACTGACCTCCACAATGGTTGTACCAGTCTGCATTCCCACCAGCAGTGGAGAAGTGTTCCCTTTTCTCCACAACCTCTCCAACATTTGTTGTTGGTTGATTTCCTTATGATAGCCATTCTTTCTGGACTCACTATTGTTGTGGAATGCTGGACTGTGTTGGATTGTTGTCAAGTTCAAGCACCTAAGTTAGTTGAATGACAATGGAGTGCCCACCTTTGACAGGTGTAGACAAAGGAAGGGGTATAGAAAGAAAAAAATCATGATGTGTGTGTATAGACAGTACAGTTGGGATAGATAACGCTGTGCTTATACATAATCCTATGAGAGGCATGATTTGCACTAATGGTTGTTGGATAGGATATTATGTCAGCTTCTAGTACTATGGTTATCCACTAGGAAAATAGTTATTAAATTTTTGATATAATTCCAGTATAAAAAATGAGATAAGTAAACAGCTACACTCTTAATTTACTGATAAGAGACATCTGGTATAATAATGTCTGTAAGTATAATATCATGTATGCACCTGTACAATACCAAAACAATATGAAAACAGTTTTGTAATGTATTAATTTATTGAATCTCTCTTGTTAAGGTGTCTTAAAATTGTCTGATTGATATTTGTACTTCAATAAAATAGCAAAAAAAGACATTTCCTATTTGATTCCACTATCCATCTCTCTTTCCTCACTCATTTCACTTTTACACTGCAAAAGCATTATAAATTATTACTCTTTTCTGAGATAAGCATATTCTTTACATTGCAATGCAATATTTGTATTAAGGTCTTCGTTACATTTGTACTCATATTACAAATAAGCCCAATATAGAATATTAATAATATCAATTAACCTACTGAAATTTACCAAAAAATGCCCTCTTTTCTTATCCATTTTGTTGAAATATAGTTTTTATAGAAATCATGAAATCATCTAAAACTGAAGTCAAAACTCATTTTGAAGGACTT
Organism: Ctenomys sociabilis; assembly: GCA_004027165.1. Lineage (NCBI taxonomy): Eukaryota > Metazoa > Chordata > Mammalia > Rodentia > Ctenomyidae > Ctenomys > Ctenomys sociabilis. The sequence goes on from PVKA01034537.1 coordinate 17,995, forward strand.
TCCTTGACATTCAGGCTATGTTTTGTATCTAAGTATTGCCCTTAAGTTTCATGTAATCAGGGACCGGACTTCTAGAGTTTGTGATGAAATTATGGTGCAATCCTGAGTTTATAGGTGTGAGTACTACACCCTGCCTGGGGCAGAGTGCCTACATGCAACATAAGGGAGGAAAAGAGGTCTGGAAAGAAAGCTCCGTGGTCTGAGGCCTTTCCTATTCAATTCCCTGCACCCAGCTACCACATACCATGCTGCCCTAGAAACTGGGCATGGTGGCACACACCTGTAATCTAAGTCCTGGGGAGGCTGAGACAGGAGGAACAACATAAGCTCAAGCTATGTAGTGAGACCCTATATCCAATAATAAATAAATAAGAAGAAAAAAATCAAAAGTAGGGAGGGAGGCTTCCTTTCTGCTTCTGCTACTGCTGCCCCATGCGCCTCCTTTTTTGCTCTTGCTGTTTTGCTATTTTCTACTGCCATGAATTGGTGGCATCTGTCATGTGACACTCTGTCCTGAAGCCCACGAAGTAAGTGTTCAAACCTACACAAACTGTGAGCTAAATAAAACTTTCCTTCCTTAGTTTTGGATATTGGGTATTTTGTCTCTGCAGTGAAAAAAAAAAACAAAAACAAAAACAAAAGGAACTTAGACAACTCACATATATTTTTCTTTGCCCAATACAAAACAATTTTCGAATATAATTTATCTTTACTATATGATCCACTTTTTTCCACATTAAAAATTATATCTAATTTTACGTGTGCAGTGATTTTTTTTCAGAACCAGGGATTGAACTCAGGCCCTTGAACTTGGCAGTGAAGTGCCTATTCCACTGAGCCATCTCCCTGGCACCTTACCTGTGCAGTAAGGCACAATAGAACAATTCAGCTTTCATGATCAACTGCAAATAAATGATGCTTCAATTTTGAAGAAAAGACACTGAGCAGTTTCTCCTCAAGAGATTCTTTTCGGGAAGAGTTATTTCTCCTTGAGCCACCAGTGATGTATGGTCTAAAGAGCCACCAGAGCTTGTAGACTTTGTCCTGGCTCTGAAAACTGTGAAAGATGTAATTTGGGTATGGGAATCAATTGCTTGATTTAGTAACATGTTATTTTGGTTGCTAAGCCTAGAGTTATGTGTCCTGGGATATTTGTGAGCTAATATATTTTAATAAAGTTACTTTCCATGCAAAGCAACACTAAGGGCCCAGTGCTGAGGGCTCATACTACAAGGACGAGGAACATAAATGAATTTATCTTGGCAGTGTAGCTGAACAAACTGCAGAGTATAGCAGTATAGATTTAATCTCTGGCAGAAAACAAAAGCTACGTCTCAGATACAGAAAGCCTCTAAAAAGGACAGACCAAAAATATATTACCATTTAGTGAATAAAAATGGTGGATATCAGTCAGTAAAATGGCCAACTAAGTGTTCTAAATTGAAAAATGAAAAGTGGGAATATTCCTTTTTAGAAAAGTGGTGCACAAAGAAAGAATGGCAATCAGCAGGAAAGGCCCACATCAGTGCTACAGTTCATAAGCTAGGGCAGTAACTCACTTATCTCTGATTGTATTTAAATATACTTTACAGCCGGGCATGGTGGCACATTCCTGTAATCCCAGCACTGGGAGGCTGAGGCAGGAGGATTGTTGTGAGTTCGAGACCAGCCTGAGCTACAAAGTGAGCTTAAGGCCAGCCTGAATTGCATAGTGAGACCCTGTCTCAAAAAGACAGAAAAAAAAAAAAATATATATATATATATGTATGTATGTATATATATATACTTTACTTAGAGTATCAGCAGGGATATGCTCAAAAAATGTTTAAAATGGTGCAATAACCTTTTAAAATATTCTCCAAAGTGATATAAAACTTATGGTATAAATCAATGCAACCTCATGAAAACATGTTACCTCGTTATATGGAGTGGGGACAAGTGTTGGAGAGAAAAGAAGAGATCAGTTTTATGTTTGCATTTTTAAATACATAAGAAATAGATGGAATGAGTACGTATGCAAGTAATGGCATATATAATTCTTTTCTTTTTTTATCTTTTCTTTCCTGACTTATTTTATGTACTAACATTCCCTTGGGCTACTTATGCTAATTGTAAGAACACTATTTGTTCAGAATTCTTATCTGACAACTGCACACTCATGTAACATTTGTCTTTAAGCTTAGCAACATTTTAATGATGATAAACAGAAATACTTCCAAGAGTAATTGACTGCCATTTTGTAATTATGTTTTATTCTGTTACTTTGCTGAAAAGATTTTTACTGATGCATGAAAAATATTCCAAAGGCAAGAAGGATGCATTTTATTATATTATTGTCTTCAGTCAGAAGTTTCATTTTTGCATCAAATCTGGTCCCCTGGATATTTCATAGTAGTTGTAGAGATAATTAACATATTTTTAAAATAGTCATAGGAAATAATTATCACAGTGAAGTTAATTTAAATGGGTATTTAAAAAACCAGTGCAATTATATACCAAAATATTTCATAATGTTTATGTTTCATAACTCTAAAAAATTTTAAAAATATAAATGATATAAAATTAAATTTAGAGGCTTGAAAAAATGTTCTTCTTAAATTAATAAAAATAAATTGGAAAATTACACTTTTAATGATCAAATAGTTTTTTTGAGCCATTTAATCTAAAATCAAGTCATTATAATAACAAAATTAAACTTCAATAGAAAATCTCTGCTCCTGCTATCCATGTTGAATTTGAAGCCAATTTAAAATAAGTGAAAGAAGTGAATGGACTTCAAAGCTACATAATGACACTAAAATGTATGAAATATCAATAAATTACAAAAGAATCTCAGAAATGAGACTGAATATCAAAAGCACATAGAAAAATTAGTAAACTAAAAACACAGGTAGGTAGCTCTGCCTTAGTAATGAAAGAAATGGACTTCAAAATAAATTTAAGGCCCAAGATGCTTCCCTGACAAGAGCAAGGGTCTGAGTTCAATCCCTGATTCCACAAAACAAACAAACATATAAATAAAATAAATAAATTTAAATAATATTTGATATGAAGAACAAATTTCTTTTGAGAAAAACCTGGTTAAAATTAAAAGGCGAAAGATTTATACGATCTGAAGAGAAACCAGAGTATCTGGTTAAAATTAAATGACAGTTATACACAGCAAAACACGTTGAGAGCTAGGCATGATGGTGCATGCTTGTAACCAAGCCATCAGAGGCTGCAGCAGGAGGACAGCCACATGTTCGTGGTGACCTGGGCTACATAGTGAATTCAAGGCCAGTCTAACTACATAGCAAGTCCCTAGGTAAAAGCAAAAAGGAAAAATCACTGATAGAAATGTTACAAATGTCTCTATTAGATGGGTCAAATAGTCAAACTCCTGAAATTTAAGAAAAATTGGGCGATATAAGACTGTGTGTTTCACAGTTGCTTTTTAATTTTGCATTACAGTAGTGCAGATTTGAGATACATAATGGTTTCATTCACATTCCTCATGTGGAATAACTACATTTATGTAACATTTTATTTATTTTGAGATTTCATTTCTAACAGCTGAAGTTAAAACAATATTTATTTGCATAAGGAGAATATACATATAAACCAACAGTGAAAGTCAAGGAGCAGATGCACAAGGAAGACTTGTTCATCTTTGACAGAGGTTACTTGAAATGTGTTAACATACATTTAATTGAACGTTGCAGAGAAAGTTAACATAAAACTTTATTATGTCAGACTGAGAAATACTTTTGCAAATACAGGCTAGACAAAACCTAAAGATTACGCCGGGTGTGGTGGCGTATGCCTGTAATCCCAGCACTCGGGAGGCTGAGGTAGGAGGATTGTTGAGTTCGAGACCAACCTGAGCTACAAAGTGAGCTTAAGGCCAGCCTGAACTGCATAGTGAGACCCTGTCTCAAAAAGACAAAAAAAAAAAAAACCTAAAGATTAATGCAACTTAATTTTTAAACTATATATTCAGAAAATATGCTCAAGAAAAAAACAGTATTATAAACAAAATAATTTCAATGTGAAGATGCTTCATTAAAATTAAGCATGTCTTCTCACTAACCAAAATAACACAAAACCAAAAATATTACTGAAAGAACAGGCAAATCTCAGTGTGACAGCATAGATGTAAAATGAATGTAACAAAATTGTTGCATTCAGTTTATAATCTATGCAATTGATACTGTAATAAAATAGATATATAAACTATGAGCTATAAAGAACCTATTTTGATAACTAAACTTAAATAAAAGGACCATAAATAATAAAATAAATACAAGAGAAGCATTTAATACTGAAGGTTTTTTGTTGTTGTTGTTTTGTATTTTGGGTTTTTGTTCTTTTTCTTTTTTTTACTACAATGACAAAAACTTTTACTTGTACACTGGAGACACATTGAACCAAAAAAAAAAATGCCTGTCTATTTATAACAAGCTTGAAAATTAATCAACTTTTCCTGAATCCATAAGGAAGTGGAAATGACATGATTTTCATTTAGTTTCTAGATTAATTGCAATATGACACTGGTGCATTTTTTGTCACAAAATCAGATCATTAGCAAGCCTTCATTCAAAGAATTTAATGGAATTTCTACACTTGCTACCATGCATAGTATTCCAGTGTTGCTATCTGTTACAAATTACTGAAACAGACTGATAACTTACTTCCCTTTCATTTTATACGTGTCTCAAAATAATGAGATAATGTTATATCTTGACCAATTCTCCTTTAAGGACTTTTTTCTCTTCACAGCAAGCTCCAGCCAGGCTGGTAGTGAGCACTCTTCAAGTGATTGCTCAAGTCAAAGAATATGTCTGTGATTCAGAATTAATTTATGTTAAGATTTGTCCAAAAATGCCATAGTTTCTTCTTCTACTGAAGACAAAAGAACTGGTACTCTGTTTTCTGTTGTTAAAAATGAATACTACTAACTGGGTTATTTTTGACGAAATTACCTCTATTCTATTTATTTATTTATTTTTCATATTTTATGGAAGGCTGTACAGAGTGTTGAGGGTCTCACTGTTGTGGCCTAGGTCACCCCTTTAATCCCCCTTTTTGTGTGCCCACTCAACCATCTGTAATGTAACTTCCTGTTGTGCTATTCATCCCCTCCCTTGGGAATGTCCTAGTTCCTCCATTCCCGAAATGTTCTGTACATTTTTAGATTTAATCATAACTCACATGATTCCACTCCCTAACCACATCCTGGAACAAGATGACCCTGACGTGCACATCTCCCAAATCCCTCCCCATGCCTTTCTGAACCCTGGACAACCAATAAGCCTATGTTGTTAAAATCTGCCCCCAGAGCCTCTCCAATCAGGTTTATCCCCGTATCCCTTAACCGCCATTTTGCTTCTGTAACTACGCTTGCTTGCC
>PVKA01034538.1:0-23387 GCA_004027165.1 Ctenomys sociabilis
CACACACACACACACACACACACACACACACACACACACACACACACACACACACACAGGCTCATGCCTACCTGTGAATCTGGTCTCAGCTCAGATGTCCCTCCTAACCACCTCCTCCTTTCCTCCCCTCATGGTGGAACTACAGTCACACACCACTGTGGCTCCATGAGCGCCCACTAGCATCAGCTTGGGTCTACCTGATTTTCTTGTGTCCCCAGAGTTAGTGTGTCACAGAGTGGCACAGCTGCAGGTGCAGCTCAGTACAACAGGGTCGAATCTCTTCAGGGATGTATTGAGGCCCTGCTGCAACTCCAGGCTTTGAAGTGTCAAGGAGACCAGCAGTAATGTCAAGTTCTAGATGTTTCTGTGCTTCCCAGAATGGTCAAAGACATGCTTGGTGGAAGCTCTGTTATATACGAATTTATCCATGCACCCATCTAGTCACATGTATCTATCCATCCACTCCCCTCCTTCTTTCCCTTCTATCCTATACTTACCTCAACTACTTATCACCTTCCTTATTCCTACTGATTTATATCTCCATTTATCTCTTCATCCATCCATCCATCCATCCATCCATCCATCCATCCATCCATCCATCTTTCCATTTATCTTCCCACACATTTGTCTGCTCCCCTCCCCTCCCCTCCTTCCCTTCCCTTTTCTTCCCTTCCTTTCCTCCTCCCCTTCCCTTTCACCTCTCCCTTCCCTTTTACCTCCCTCTCCTTTCCCTTCCTTTCTCCTTCCCTTCTCCTCCTCCTTCTCCCTTCCCTTCCCTCTCCTTCCCCTCCCTCCCCATTCCTCTTCTCTCCCCTCCCTTCTTTTCCCCTCCCCTCCCTTTTCTTCCCCTCCCCTCCCTTCCCCTCTTCTTTCCTTCCTTCCTTCTCCCCATCCTCACTCCTTTCTTTCCATCTGACGATGCATGCCTGCCTCCATCCATGCATCCATCCATCCATCCATCTTGTCATACACTACTCTACACACTTTCTCAGGGACAAGGTCTGTTCTGGGCACTAGTGGGAAGTAGGACATGATTTCTTGTCTGGAGAAAGTCTTCTTCCAGGAGGTGATTTTTGTGGAGTGTCCATGGAGGTTTTACCTCTCTGGCATCCATCATAATGAAGAAGGTGTCCAACCTTCTAGAAGCAGGATTTAAAGGTCCACACAGAGACACCATGCAGCCTTCTCTACTTCTCTGTCAAGAAAGCTCAGAGCATAGACGTGGACTTGAGTCTGCAGCCATGAGCACTGCGAGTGATGCCCGACACAGTGGGACATGACGCGTATGCTGTGAACATTGTGCTGTTTGCAGTGGATGGTTGGTGCATCACATTTACAAAAAATGAGCTGATGTAATGTCTCAGGAGTGGATCAAGCTTGTCTTAAATAAAGGAATTATCTCAGGGAAGAAAGGCTGATGTGTCCATGACTTCATTTAAGGACCTAGAAGCCAACTGCAGAGTTCGAAGGGAATTGCTTGGAACTCGGAGCAGAGCCTTTCCAGATTAGGTGCATTGATGTCAATGCTGTGGCTGGGCGGTGGGAGCAGGAAATGTCCCCCGTGCTTGTGTTTGTGTGATGTGTTGGGTTATGAAACCAATTTTATTACTCAGTTTCTCTACGTCTTTGCCTATTATTTTTTAACAGTTCTGTTGAGATGTTGTTTTATAAGCTATAAAATTCACTTTTAAATTTTATTATGTTTACAGAAATACTCATTCAGATCTTTTATTGATTTGATACAGAATTATCTTCTATTATTGAGTTGTACTTGTTCTTTTATATTTTAAATGCTTTTCTAGCTGTAATTTGCAAATATTTCTGTTCCTTCTCTGGGCTGTCCTTTCACTTTCTTGGTGAAAAGTTTTTGATAAATCTAGCCTGTTTTCTCTTTGGCTGCTTGAGCTTTTAGTACCTCAATGTTTATATTTTTGCAAGTGTATGTTCTTTCTAATCTAGAAGGTGTTATTGGGGAGAAGGTGTTGATTCCAACATGAATACGCACAGTTCCATGTGAGAATCATTACTCAGACAATGGTTAGCCCTTGGCCCTGTGTCCCCCCTCCCTCCGCAGGCAGTATCAAGAGGCCCGTGCCCCGTGAGAGGCACGCTGCTCTGAGGGTGTTTCACTCTGCACTCATGAACAGGCTCTGGCGGGATGGATGTCTATGGAGAACTTGGTGGGCGGAAGCTTTATTCAGAGCTCAACACCTGGCGAAGGTCATGGAGGTTCGCTGCTACACTCTTGTCTCTTTGCTTTTCTTTCAAGAGAGAGTGTATTTGTCACACTTTTTATGGCTGGACACCCCCAAGTCGAAGAGAACTTTAACTTCGGCTCATGGTTCAGGAATTCAGTGCATGGTCAACTTGCTGCAGTGCACTCATGTGGCAGAAGTGCCTAGAAGGACAAGCAGCTCATGTCCTGGCAGTGGGAGGCGCACAGGGGAGAATTGCTGGGACCTCAGAGCGCCTAAGACCGCACCCACGGCACACCAGGCACACCCAGGAATATATTTTATTAATCTGCTAGGTTTTTCTTAGACCACAAAATTGATTTCAGAAATAATGGTTACCATCCACTGCTTTTCAACTTCACACTCAAATGTATCTCCTTAAATCATAATCTCAAAATAAAGAAAATCGTAAGTTCTTAATTCTGCCTAACATAATACAAGTATACCATATATGTTTAGAAAGGGAATAATCCCCTCCTAGGTCTCAGCATTTCTAGCGTTTTGAATGTCCAATTTTAAGTCTCATGTGAGACGCAAGGCAAACTCTCAGCTATGATCTTCTATAAAAGTCAGAAACAGATCATACATTTTCAAAGTACAGTGGTACAACATTAATGCTCTCATTCAAAAAAAAAAGGAAGATGGAAGGAATAGAAAAGAATCAAACCAAAGCGAGACCAACCCCAGGTGGGGCAGAGATGATGCACTGTGGACCCATATCTGCCATGTGGGGCATGTGATGGGAAGGTATTTTTTTGCATTTTAGGGAAGGGCCTGCAGGGTGTTCAAGGTCTCACTATGAGATTGGAGTTGTAGTGATTCTCCTGTTTACATCTTCCCAAGAGCTGGGACACCAAGGGCATGCCACCATTGCAGTCTCAGCACGCCTGGGGGGTGGGGCCAGCACTGCAGGCCTGGGGATTGAACCCTGTGCACCTGCTTGCAGGCACTTCAATCCAATGAGCTATTTGGCCAGCCTTATGTGATAATAAGCTGCACATTCCAAAGAGCTTGGGCAGCCCTGTCCTGTGGCTTGCTGTGTGGCCTTCCTTTTGGACTGATACCACATGTGGTTTTCTGCTTCCCTGGAAGATGTTCCACCTTCCCGGCATCTCCATCCTCCTGGGGTCTCTGCTCCACCTTTAGGTCTGTTCCCACAGCTGTGTGCATTGCTTTCTCAGGGGCCGATTCCCCTGGCCTCCACCTTTTCTTCTGAAATCTGGCAAAAGCCTTTCCGACTCCTACAACTCTTGCATTCTGCATTTGGTAAAACCATAATCATGCGGAGGACACCATGATCTGCTGCCAGCACAGTCCAGCCAGGACCCGTGGGGTGATGGTTTTAGCAACCTCTAACTGCCTGGATAACTGGGCCTGGGGAAATGTGCCCCTCTTGAGATTCCCTAAGAAGTCCTTGAGCAAGAGGCCCCTGGGAGTCTCTTTAAGAAAGGTTGATACTTTTGCAATCTTGGATCTGCAGTGGGTGATGTCTTAAAGGTTCCCAGGGTGACCTCAAGGCACCTTTCTTTTCATCCCTGTACAAAATACTTGGTTTCTTCCTAATGACACTAATCTCGTTAGCAGCCATGTTTTCTTTGCTACTAACTTTATGTATGGTTTCTTCTGGACCATAATTAAAGTTTTCAAATATCTTTTGTCCTGTCTTCATATCTAGGTGAAAAGAGCCAGGATTACCCATGCCACAGTTTGAATGTTGGGCTGCTTTGAAAATTCCTCTGCCAGATTAACTCATTCACTTTCCTTAATCTCTGTCTTCCGCAGTCTCAGGATATGGGTAAAATGTAGACAAATGTTCTTAACAGACATGGCCTCTAGTCCAAATGCCAGTGGATTATTTGTTTCCAACTAGAATTTCTTGAGCCTAGCTTTATTCCTATGAGCATTTTGGTCTTCTGGCAGACTCACCAACAGCCTTCTATGGCTTCTCTAGCTGGTGTCTCCAAATTCCTCTAGCAAGCCAGTTTCAAAGGCTTCTAAAGCACCTGTTCAGGTAGTCACAGCAGCAGAGCACTGAAGTTGCCAGTTTTCTATATAAGCCAGCTACCTTGGCACTGAGACATAATGCCCAATGCACACAACTTAAAAGGAGAGAGGTTTAATTTAATTTCAATTTGACCTGAGCTCAGGGGATTCAGCTCGTAGTCGGCAGGCTCCAAGGCAGATGTATGATGATAGAAGGGCATTGCACAGCCAAGCTGCTTGGTTTAGGGTTCCTGGGAAGCAGAGCAGGGGAATCGGTGCTGCAGAAGAGTGGGCTGGGGTCACATAGAAGACCCCAGGTCCATGACCAGCAAGGGACACCCACAAGTGTGCTTTCCTACTCTGCTAGGTGCTCCTAAATCCCACAAAGCTGATTTATAAAGGTTAATGGGGGCTAGTGAGATAGCTCAGTAGAATAAGCACTTGCCTGGCAAGTGAAGAGTCTTGAGTTCAATCCCTGGTACACACACAAAAAAAGGTTAATGGTCATAGTGGGGTCTTTGGCTATCTCAGCACTGGGTACAATTGTCCCTAAGACTCCTCTGGAGATTGGTTCCAGTTCCCTTTAAATACTAAAAACCTTCACTATAAAAAGGTAGTGTTGGATTACAACCCTGCATATACCCTCCTGAATATATAAATCATCTGTAGATGACGTACTTGTAATTACTGATATAATAAAATACCATAGAAATAGCTCTTCTACTGTATGATTTAGGGAATAATGACAAAAAATGCCAATATCTGTTCATCGTGGTGGCATCACCCTAGTATAATCACACGGCACCCAGTCCAGGGTGGGTGGAGTCCTGTCATGCACTGCCCGCTAATGCCAGCTGTGCTGTGTGCTGGGACGCCTTTGAGAACAAGGGCTGTGGCATACAAGGAGAGAATGAGTTCTTCTGGTCAGTTACTTGCAAAAACCTGAGCAGCCCCTCATGAGAGTTTTAATCTTATTTATTTATTTGGTACTGGGTCTCCAGTGCTGGAATTACGGGAGTGTGCCACCATGCCTGGTTTTGGTGGCTGGAAGAGCATGCAGTACTGGGGATTAAACCTGGGTCCTTGTGGTTACTAGGGAGGCCCTTAGACCGCCAAGCTGTCTCCCCAGCCCTCATTACGGTTTTCAAAATCTCCATTCTCCCCCCCCCCCCAGGACAGAATATAAAACGTTCAAATTTTAACTGGTCTACTCTCATAGTGCTTTTACATTAGAAAAGAAAGGTCCAAGGGCTGGTCATATTAAAGTGCTTGCAAGCAGGTGCAGGGCCCTGGGTTTGATCCTTGGGGCCCATTGTGTTGGCCCCACTGCTGCTGGGGCACACTGAGATGGCAGTTGAGACTGGGCGTGGTGATGTGCACCTGCAATCCCAGCTCTTGGGAGGCTGTAAACAGGCGGATCACTATGAGTCTGTTCTAGTAGTGAGACCCTGAACACCCTGTAGACCCTTCTCTAAAAAGAATACAAAAATAAAATAAAATAAAAATGAAAAGGTCCATAAATTATAAACTAATGGTTTGAAAAATTTGGGCAAAATTGTGTAATACATTTGAGAAGCATTTGGGTCTTCCTACAATGTCTTCTGGACCTGAAATATGGACTTGCTGGAGGGTTTCCTGGAACTTGCTTGATGTTTCTACCATCTTTCTCCCCATCATGGCAGCAGGTGTGAGGATGTGCCGTGGGCTCCGGACACCAGGTGCCCGACCTCACGGGCTTGTCCTTGGCCCTATGACCCTTCTTTGCACAGATGTCTCTCTCCCAGAAGGCTTTGCACAGTGAGCAGTGGAGGAGGGTTTCACATGGATGTGCTGATTTTCATCAGGACCCTTTTGCTGTGGTCCAGAGCCCAGCTGGAGCTCAGCACTTCGGCAGTTTGCCTGTGCTGGGGGTGTCAGGTGCACGTGGGAGTTGCATTTCCTTTTCTGCGAATGTGGATTATGTCCAAGCCCAATCCCAGCGCAAGGCTCTTCTTACCTCATCCTGCAGATAGCCCTGGGTGCACTGTAACAACCCGAGTCCCTAGGCCTGGGCACAGCCAGGAGGTGAGCCCTTGGAGAGGGCGCCGTTCTACTGTCTCTCATGGGACCACGTTGGCAGGACTCACAAAGTGCTTGTTCTGGTGCTTTTAGGCAGGTGACATTGGGCCAATCACGCCACAGATCCAATCTCTGTGGGCCTTGCCTGTGCAGGGTGTTATGGTTTGTGTGTAGCCTCATGCAGTCATTGAGGTGCAGTTTGTGATGATCCAAGACAATGGGTCTGAGTACTGCTGGGATTAGGGGTGTGAGGGCTACAGCTAGCTTGGGGCGGGGACCTGAATGTAACATAGAAGAGACAGAGAGACAGGTTTGCTCTCTGTCGCCATTGTTGCTATTACTCCTCCTCTTGCTCTCTGCTCTTTGCCACCTTCATGAACTGCTGCTCTCCATGCGCCACTCTGCTTTGGAGCCATCTGAGGATGGACTGAAACCCCCAGTAACTTTACCTTTTCAGTAAAATAAACCTTTTCGTACTTCATTTTGAGTAAAAAGTGTTAGTATTTGTCCCAGCAATAAGAGAAGAGTACATAAGACACAGGAACAAACTCTCTCACGTTTTCCCTTCCTGGGGCTGATTCTCAGTGATGTGGGGGCATCTCTTCCTGGCCCATGTTGGTATAGCTAACTCGTAACATGTTCTGCCATGGTCTCTGCTGTCTGCCACCCAACTATGTTGGCAACGCAGCTGGGCTGGTGGCCTTTCCCACACGGACTCTGCTGTGGCGTCCCTGTGGCCACCTGATGCTTCCGCTGATCCTAAACAGGAACTGACTGTGGTGCGTAGGTCGTCTCTCACCCTGTTACCTCTGCATTCCTGGCCATGTGCGATCCTTTGTCCCACATATTCTGGGGTGCTAGAGCTTTGCTTTGGGGCTGTTCTGGACACCTCCACAAAGTCTCTTCCAAGACCTGGGCCTCAGACCAACCTCTGGGACTGTCACTTTCCCGTCGTTGGAACAAAATAACCCATTCCTGAAGCTTTAGGACTTCATTTTCATCCATGGTTGCCACCCACGGTGGGCAGACACCAAGGCAGAAGCAGCGGAGCGGAAGCACACAGCCGCGGAAGGCTGCTCCACTCACGGTGTTCAGGAAACAGAGAGAAGCGAGCCAAGGACAAGTACCCACCGTTCCAGCTCACACACCGGTGACCACCTCCGCGCAGCACGTTCTGCTAGGAGCTCATCAACAGGTGCATGCCCACGATCCAACCATCCTCCAAACACAAACCTCTGGGGGACATTTTAGGCCTAAACCAAGCAGGGCCGTTCCTTTTCATTGTTGTGTGGAACCTTCAGGACTGTTTGGGAGTCTTTATATCTTCTTCCTCACCACTCTAGACATCAAATCTAGCAAGCAGCATTGCCTCTTTATTTCCCCAGAAGACTTGGGGTGGGTCCCAGCCCATGGTCACATCCAGACCTCTGAGCTCATCCTGTCCATCCCTGGAGGAGTTACGCTCTCCTACTGTTTTCACACATGGTGGCAATGGCGCAGCTCTGTTCAGGGGTGCAGGCCTGGGATGGCCATAGACTTGGGGGATACTTGAGGTCTCAAGGGCTGATGAAGAGGAGGTACTGAGGTTCGGGTATGGCCTAAGTCCGGCCCCCAAGGGTTCATGGGTTGAAGTGAAACCCTCACAGCAGGGTATTAGGAGGGTGGAAGCTTAATCTATTGTGCTTAAGGTGTGATCCGATCTCATCAGACCATTGGGCTGGAGCACCGAGGGTTGAATCCTGATGGTTTTATAAAGAGGGAGAACGAGCCGTGGACACCTTGAGTTCTTTTGCTCCCGTCCTCCTGATGTGCTGCAGCCCACGCAGCCCTCACCAGAGCTGCGCCATTGCCATCGTGGCGCACCTGCACCTACAGGAGTGTGAGCTACATGCATACTCTGTATTTATCAGCTCCACGGTTGCAGTTGAAGCTACCTGCTTGGAGGAGCGGAAGCTTAGCTGGGCTCCTAGGTTCAGGCCAAGCTGGCTGCCCAAGGCAGCAACATCATGGTCCAGCCCTGTCCAGCTTGGATTCAGGTCTTTCCCCCCTACCCCCTCTCCCACCCCTGCCCTCATCCCGCAGGGGTGGGGGGTGGCGGAAAGTGCTTGTGTCCTACCGGACCTGCCGGCCTCCTGACAAGGAAAACTGTTCCTCGTTTACAGGGGAAGTTGTTGTCTGTCTTACTGGAAGCTTACATCATGCCAGGGAGGCGCCACGGAGAAGACTCAAACCAGGACTGCAACGCTAGAATCCAAATTTCCACAAACTTGAGTTTAATGTGTGTCTTGCTGCCCCTTTCTGGCTGGCAGAAAACAGCCATCCTCCTGGAACTTGGCCAACTCAACTGCGCATGCGTTCTCTTAAGGCCGTGTCCGGAGAAGCAATATCCAAGGCTGCCGCGAGATGGCAGCCTCGTACAAATCAAAGCCCAAGCCTCCGCTTCAGGCGGCCCTGGGGCGTCTGGATTGTCATCTGCCTGCCGGTTCTTCGGGTGCAGACGGAACTGATGAGTTGTAATACAGAGCTGTGGTCGTGCTCCCTTTCCCCAAATTTCAGTGATGGATAATTCCTGGGCTCTTAAATTATTCTGAAAAGGGGTATAGGGAGTATTCTCTATTTTTAAGGAAAAAAATGCTGCTTAGTTTCATTTTGAGTCCAGGAGCGCAGACTCCAAGTTTCTCTTAATTCACTTTAGCTACTTGGCAGTAAGCAAATATGGACTCTGACGGATCCGCTAAAATGCGTCCGACCTCCCTTTATCCCCACACATGTGGGGCTCTCAGCTGGGGCTGCATTTACTTGGGCCCCCTTCTGTTACCCCTTCCTCCGTCCAGCACCTCAGCACTTCCGTCAGCCCCCAGAGGGGCAGGGACTCCGACAACAGGCGCGGAGTCTCAGCCTCATGTCGCCGACCAGGGAGGCCCACACTCGCTTCTGTTCTGTGCCGTCGCTTTGGCCGTCATTCACTTTTGGTTATTTTGGCGCGTTGCTTAGCTTCTTCTCAACAGCAGCAACCAAAGTGCCTGGGGGATGTCTTACTGCGTCTGTACAATGGGGACCGTGCTTCCCAGCAGGAGTCCCTGGGAGGGGAAAGGTAGTGCCTAGCATCTTGAGGTGCCGGGTTTTGGGGCTGGGGCTCTCCAGGAGGAGCACGGGTGTCGCTGCGGGTCAGGGACGAGAGAAGGGTGGGTGCGTGTCCTGCCTGTGCCTAGGCAGTGGGCAAGGGGCAGGCCTGTCCTCCGCCACGCTGGGAAGATGGAGGTGCTCTTCTGACCATGGGCCTTGCCTCCTTAAGCCAGGCCATAATGGTAACAGAGACACCCGAGACCCTCCGTGCACAACTGGAGGCCAGCGTGCTCTTGGCTGGTGGTCCAGCTCACACCACATCTCTTCTGTCCCGGGCCAGGGGCTGTACTAAGATCTGGCTCAGACTCCTGGCCAGGGCATCCCTGCCACTGTCATCCAGCAGCTTTCTGGTAAGTGTGAGTAGCAGCCTCTACAAGAAGAAACGGCAGGGCTGGGGAGACAGCTCAGAGGTCTAGGTGCCTGCCTGGCAAGTGCAAGGACCCAGGTTCCATCCCTGGTACCACATGCCGAGCTGGCCCTGGAACCCTGGGCGTGCCAAGCTGGCCACTGAAACCGGGTATGGTGGTGCATGCCTGCAATTCCAGTATCAAGACCCTGTATGGAATAAATAAATAAAACATTTTTTTAAAAAGAAGCAAAGACAGTGATGGGGCTGGGTCCCCTGTCCTGTGCTAGTGTCAGTGATCACTGTGTCCACGTGCAACCTTAGAGAGTACTGATGGTGGGACTGCGCTAGGAGCAGCAGCGCACACGTCTCCTCAGAAGATGATGATAGAGGATGCAGAGCGGATGGTGGACGGTCTTTCTGCAGCTGGAGTCTTGCAGGGACAGGAAAGGGACGCAGCTGGTGAGATGCGCTGAGGAGGTTTGGGGAAGACAGGGTGCCTCTAAGGGAGAGAAAGGAGGGATGGGGGCCTTCTGGGCCAATGCAGAACACTAGCCACTTTGAGCTCTGTTAGGATGTTGGAGGGGCTGGGGATGGAGGGACTGGAGGAGATGGAGGAGCTGGAGGGGCCAGAGGGGCTGGAGGGGCCGGAGGGGCCGGAGGAGCTGGAGGGGCCGGAGGGGCCAGAGGGGCCGGAGGGGCCGGAGGGGCCGGAGGGGCCGGTGGGGCTGGAGGGGCCGGAGGGGCCGGAGGGGCCGGAGGGGCCGGAGGGGCCGGAGGGGCCGGAGGGGCCGGAGGAGCCAGAGGGGCTGGAGAGACCAGAGGGGCAAATGAAAGCCAAGGGCCTTGCGTGGCTCTGCCTGGATTGCAAGCTCCAGGAGGGCCAGCCCAGGGCTCACAGTCCCTACCACTTCATTGCCTTTGAATGTCACTCCCAAGTCCGATAAGACAGAAAAGCCAATCCAGTGGCATTTCTGCTTATGAGCCACCTCCTACCCCCTAGATGCCCTGGGATGGGGTGGGCGGGCTGGCTGGCTGGCTCGGGGCCCCAGACTGAGCCACACGGGCCTAGTGAGGCAGAGCTGGGGTCCCAGGCAGCTCTGAGGCTCTGGTGGCTTCGGACTGCCTGCAGCCAGCCTCTTGCTGGGGGTCGCTCTGCCCACTGGCCTGGAAGTCTACTAGCGCCACCATGGTGCTTATGCATCTGAGCTTCTTGCTTAAAGGGCACAGCTTCATGCACAATAAGAGTACTTTGTAGCATCCATGCAGTTTTCTCCCACTCTGAGTAGTTGAGTATTACCGGGTTGTTCCGTCCCAGTGTGGTTGTTCCTGAGTCACTTTACCAGGACCCCAAGCTGACATAGAAGCTTCTCACCCATAAGGTGCTGGCAGGGGTCCTGCTGTGCACCAGAGGGGTGTTTGTCCTGCAGGGCCATACCTCCAGCATCCACTTTTCATTCTTCCAGAAGTGGCCTCTTATGGCTTTAGGGAGACAGGCGCCAGGTCCAAGCCATCAGAGGCAGGATTTCCCTGAACAGGAGTGGCTCAGGTTTCCCGTTGGCTTGACTGGTCCAGGTGCCTGGGAAGCCAGTGTGTGCAGACTGCTGTCATCCTGCAGCAGCAGGAGAGTGAGAGAACAGCATGCAAACCTGGCTCTGGAGAGACGTCAGGTGCCTGATGCAGCAGCAACTAGGGGCCAGAACTGCCCGAGGCACCTTCCACAGCAGAAGTTGAAAATCTCCTTTGTCTTTGTTCGGTGGAGTTGGTCTTGTGTCATGCTATTGAGTGAGCGAGGGAGGCTGGGCCGATGTTTTCTTATTCTCTATTTATTCTTTCTTTAGTGCTGTGGAGTTACAGAGGGCTCCGCCTGTGCCCTGCTTCCAGGTGACCCGACTCTGCCCCTAACCTGATGCATGCATTTGTGGGCCCTAGAACTTCCTGTTTCCAGGAGCTTTTTCCTGGACATGAAATATTCAGAAGCATGTGGTGCCACTGTGCCGGCACAAAGCGGGATACGCCAGGGCCGGGACTCAGCGCAGCAAGCTGAGGACAAGACCTTGAAATCACGTGGGTTGTTTGGCGCAGGGGCTTCTGAGTGTGTCGCAAACCTCTGCTATAGAGCACAGCAAGTTTTCTGTATACGGTTGGGAATCACGCGCACTGCACCTAGATGACTTAAAATGCCCTAGGGGATCTGCACAACCAATGTCCTGGGCCATGGGATCTGCTGGCCAGGGCCAGGACCTGCCTGCTGGACGAGGAGCGGGGCAGGGTCCTCACGCTCTACTGGCCTCCAAATTCCCTGCTTTTCCTAGAAGCATTGAAGTTAAGGCCCTCACAGCCCAGCAAGGCCAGTGCAGACCTCAGAACATGCAGATGTGCGGGGAGGAGCCCTCCGGCCCGATGGACATGGGCGCTGGGCTTGGGTCTCTCGGAGCTGACCACAGGCCTCCCGAACCGCATCAGTGTCAGCGGGGAACTGGATGGAGCCCACATTTTCAGGTTCACCCAGCCCTTACCAGAGACCTGATGGAGGGTAGCCCGAGAAGCGGTTTGCAGAGTCTTTCCATATACAGGCTCCAGGCCGAGCACCGGTGGTCTTGTTGGGTCCCTAGGACACTTGGGCAGCAGCAATAGCGCGCTGCAAAGATCGTCCTGCGACTCTGCGCTCCTCCTAAGGACCGAGGAGTCCGGCGCGGCCGCAGCGCAGGGCCACTAGATGGCGCTGTTGCACTTTCTGCGGGCTCAGGGCGCGGGGTCCCGGCTCCCGCGGGTCGCAAGGGAGTCCCCGAAGAATAGGAAGTGCGCGGCCGTGGGAGCAGATACCGGCCTCATTAAGATATCCGGGAAATGCTGTGCAGCCGGGGATTTGACTGGAGAGAACCGTGTTTGTGGGGCTGCAGCGGGAACGCACCCGAGGACCCTGGGGCGCCCCACCCCACCGGCACCCCATACCCCCAGGGCAGTAGAGCTCCGGTAGAGAGGGCGCCCCTAAACGTGGTGACTGGCTGCTGTCTTCGCCCAAGGAGTCTCCCAGCGATCTGACCGCATCCCTGGCTCTGTCCTGCGCCTGTGACAGCGGCCACTCTGGGCAGGGAGTGACAGGGACACATCAAATAGGACAGAGATCTACAAGGGCGGAGGAGACAGGAGACCTGGAGGTCTGGCCTTGAGTAGGTAGGACAGCAGGTGGGCGACAAGGCCAGACTGAACCCTGCTCAGGACCGCCGGGCACCTGGGAACACTTGCAGATCACCTCATTTTATCCCTGGGGTGGGGCAATTGTACCTCAGATGTCAGGAAGGGAAATGGAGGAGCAGGAGCTTGAAGTCTGGACGCAGACCCAGGAAGGGCAGACGTGGGTTTCAAACCCTGATCCCAGGGTCTCCATCACCCCTTCCCATCAGCTTCAAGGCCGGCGTGTCCCTGAAGAGGGGGCTGTCTAGCTTGGGGCCTCCAGCTGTCATCTGTGGCCTCGGAAGCCAACAAGGAGCCGCAGGGCCAACGTTCTCTGGAGGCCTCAGCAATGCCAGGTGAATCCTGCTGGCCCTGACGCCCCCAAGGGCACAGCTCTGAAGAATTGTGAAAGAGAAGCCTCACTTCCCTGCCAAACCTTGTGGTAGGCCCTGGATCACCCAGCAGACAGCTGTGGGGCCAGAGCCTCCTCAGCCTGTACAAGGCCTCCATCAGGCAGTGGCCAGAGCAGGAGATGGATGCGAGGTGAGGCCAGAGGCGAGAGCCAGCGGGAGCCCTGCAACTGGGAGCGGTGGTCTCACCTACCCTGTGCACTGACTCGCTCAGTCCTGACCCTTGGGAGCAGTCCTTACACCACCTCTATTTGCTGCTGTGGGACTGATGGTCCAGTCATTTGCACCAGAACTATGGCCCAGGAGCAGGGCTCCCACCCTCCTCAGGCTCCAGCTAAGTTACCTGGAAGTGGACCCTAACTTACGCTTCTGGTTTCACTTCCCACAGCCCCCATGGCCATTGCACCTCCTCTCTGCCTGACTTCTCCTTTGCTGGGCCACTCCGTTTTTCCTTCCAGAGTGCAGCTCCCCAGAAGTCACTTGCCCTCCCCATTGTGACAGCGTCTCTGGAACACAGGGACACCAGGAATTGGGTCTGGGTCCTCCCCTGGGCTCCAGGTTGCTCCCCATCCCTGTATCGTGATCACTGCCAGCTGGTGCACGGCGTGCGTGTGGGGTGGGGGTGATACTCAAACTCAAAGATCAGATTTAAAACAAAGCTTGCTCTATTTGGACTTAATTTTAAAATTACAAGTGTTGTAAAATGCAGGTAGCAGAAGGAGCTCCTAAGTGCCCTCCTCCCACATTTGCTGTGTGTAAGACTTCTGAAGCTTTCAAGGATAAATCCTGTATGTCGTGGGCCTTTACCCCAGCGATCTAGTGTCTGTTTCTTCAGGTCTCGTGCCCCTCATCGGTCCATGTCATTCCTCACGCACAAGGGTTTTCTCTTACAGTATAGTGCAACTGGCAGCATTGCCAGCTTGTGTCAATAAACAATTTCACCTCCTTGACTATCTGTGCCATGATTTTGTTACCTGATCTCATGTCCTTTGTCACAAGCCTCCCTCTTCTGCCTGCCACACAGAGAGAGGCCAGTTTAGGGGGAGACACTACATGCAGTTATCGCATCTCTTCAGAGCCTCCATCCACAGCATGGCCCGTCTTTTATGACACTGCTATTCTTGCAACCAACAGAGTGGGTTGACTTGGCTCTTGGCTGGTGTATCTCTGTGATGGTGCCGGGCTGCAGCGTAGAAGGAGTGGTCCCCTCCTTGTCCCGGTGTCACATGGGGGTACCCTTGAGGCTGTAGCTCTCTCATAGCTCTGGCTCCCTTGCTTCCCTTGGGATCCCTGTGAATATGGGAACATGGGAGGTGGCTTGTTCAGATGCCGTTTGCTTCTCAGCTGTGGCTGAAAGCCTTAATAAGCCTCTTGGCTTCTAGCAGAAAGATTGCATTTAGTCGCGAGTGATGCTGGTGTTTCTCACAATTCTCAAACGCCTTTACTCCACCCTGACTGCGAGGACACTGTGAAGTCCTCCCTAGGGAGCAGAGGGAACAAGTTTCCCCCTTACCATCTCGGCTGTTTTGCTGCACAGACTTAAAATCACTCCAGTGTGTCACCCTGGGCAAGCCTGGGCAGCAGAGCCAGAAGCCTCCCTCACGTGCCGGCTGCTCTGGGAGTGCCGCTGAAGTGCTAAGGTCCCAGGAGAAGCTGCTGCTGGCTGTTGGATGGGGGTGATCCGATAACTGTTCCTGGGGAGGGACAGTGGAGAACTGGGTGTCAGGGAGCATGTGGCCCTTGTGGGGTTGAAAGCAACAGCAGCATCCTTGTGAGTATCCTTGACTGTGTGGTCCTTGCTGGGAAGGCAATTGAGAGCTGAAAACAACCAGCACTTAGGTCTTGGGTTCAAATATGAGTCCATTTCTGGTAGTGTGGGGCTGTGACTACTTTTCAGTATCTTCTGTGCTCCGTGGTTGTGGCTGTGAGAGGAAAGATGATGTGTGGAATGTGTAAAGTGGGGGGAAGAACATGGGTGGGCCCTAGGGTGCAGGGGCTGTCCCTGGTGGTCGGTGCACAGTCTTGGCAAGATTAGCACAGGTGCATGATAAGCCCAGTAGGGAAGTGCTGGAGGTATGGGTCTGGGATCTGGCTTGGCTCATTTGCATACGATGTCTGGGCTGGAGACCTAGGGCAAGCTGTCCACTGTCTTAGGAATTATCTAGTTTCAGAGGGCGGAGCTCTCAAGGTCTATAAAGTCCCAACGTTAAAGCACCCAAATAGGACAACAGAAGCCACAGTGAACACCTGCTCTTCCTGTGCCCCGACAGGAAGCCAGGGGACTCTACAGATGCCCCTGGAGCTGCTGCTCCCTGGTTCCTCCAGGCCAGGGCCTGTCCTTGGGGTCTCCTCAGTGCATGTGAACCTGGCTTCTGGGTGAGCCCAGAGCGCTGGGCTTCAACTTGGAACACTCTGCCAGCATTGTGTGAGGTTTGGCCGGTGGGACAGAGCATGTCAAGGCTTGTCAGCAGCTTCTCCATCTGTCTCCTATTCCATAGTCAGACAGGACAGTCATCATGAAATGATTTACTGGGGTGAACTGAGGATGCTTCAGACCAGGCCGAGCTCTTTGGGAAAGAGAGGGGTGGGCGTCTATGCTTGGCGTGGTGTCTCGCTTGTGCTTGAGTTCTCCCAGGGGAGCAGCTCGGAAGGGAAGTTGCGGCAGTGCGCTTGAGCTCAGCGGTGCACAGGGTTTGTTTCAGCAAGGGGCAGCAGAGTCCAGCGGCCCAGCAGATGTGTGCAGGCGTGCGTGCACAGGCCTGCACTGCGCCATGGTTGGGCCACTGGGGCTCTAGGGGTGAGGCTGCAAGACCGTCGTGGTGCCCCTGAAGAAGGAAAGCGCAGCTTCTCAGCGGCCGCTATCAATGCGATGAGGGGAAGGGAAGTTGCCTCGTAACCTTGAGGTTGGACTGGAAAATTTTGAGAAAATTGGAGAAACACTTGACAGAGATTGTGCAGCACGCGGATAAAACCCGAATCGCTAAGCCCCTTCACTCCGGCTTTAGTTTCCCCAGGCAGTGCGCCATGTGGCCCTCGGGCTCCTCATCCCTTTTTCTTTCACTTTCCTTTACTTGCTACAAGTGAGGCGCTGTGTTTTACGGAGTGCTAATGGACCACAATAACGGACCAGGGAAGGCCCGTGCCTGCCAGGGTGGACTCTGTGCCCTGCAGCAGGCTCCTCCGCCTCAGAGTGGAGAGCACTGTGGGCTGCTCGCTTCTCGGCAGGGAGGGCTTGTGCCGTGCATAGTTATGTTGCATTAAATGGCATATTTGGTCTCTAGTTATCAGATCTCCCCCATTCCTAGTTTTAGAAATCAGAAAAATATCATGAGACTGACATTTGCCAGTGTCGCCCGAGTGTGGCCAGTGACTGGGGTGGCAACCGATGAACAGTGGAAAGCCCAGCAGTGAGGCCTGCGTAGACCGTCTCAGCGCTGTGGGATCTGCGGGGCTCACTGACCGCTCAGAGTCTGCAGAGGGGAGCTTGCACGGGTGCTCATGCCTGCTGTGAGAATGTATGTGAACGGACTAAGCAGTGAAACTCCGCCAAGAGAGGACCATCCTGGCACTTTGGAGTGACACCATCCAGTAAAGGGCGGGGGAAGGATCTGTGAATAAGATAAAGAATAAGACAATCTTTGTTGTTATTGTATCTCTTCTGTGGGAGAATGGACGCGTTCCGGGAGCAGACACACAATGTGAAGGTTTCCCTTTTTTTTTTTTTTTAGAGTAAACCTCTAATTCCTATGGGGTTTCCCAGGCCTCTTAGTGGGGGAGGCAAAGAAAGGCGCCCGAGTGCTTTCTGTGCTCGATGCAGGGCCCAGCCTTAGCTTTGCCAAATGCAGAGTTGAAGCTGATACTCGTCCAAGGCTCGCACATCTGGTGCCCACACATCTACGGAGGAGACCATCTGACTCCAGAGCCCAGCGCCGAGAATGCTGTCAGCACCCCCACCCGGTCCTCCCCGGTCCAGCTGAGTTCTTTTCTCTCTTTCAACTCCGGAGTGTTGATGGCTCAATCAGTGAGGCTCTTGATGCAGCGTGGCAGCTGGGAATTCTGCGCTCATGAGCCCGCGAGCCAGCTTCCCGGTCCTCGCAGGCTTGGTCAAAGTGCTACAAGATGCTGCGGAGAAGGGCAGGGAGTTGTCGTGTTCATGTGACCGTTGGAAGAGGCCACACTCGCTGCGAGTCCCTCACATGCCTAATGCAAGCATTTGAGATAACATCAAAACGGGGACTTTTTGTGAAATAGGACATGCGCTGGCTGCTTTAACAATTGGGATGGCGGGTCTGGGAAGCCCCTTAAGTGAGGTCATGCTACTTTTCCAGAATATATCATTTCCAGGAAGAATTGATCTGGCCACCAAGTCTAACAAAGGAGACAATGGTGGTACTTATAATAACAATGGCAGATTTAGATAATTTCCATTTTTGTCCAGAGTCATCTTAGTCTCTGTCAGACACTCAGGCTCCAAAATGTTGAAATAATCATTGTGACTTCTTTTCCTCAAGTCCCAGCATTAGCTAGTTACCAAGACCTCTGCTGTTGCTGTCTTTCACAAGACGCATGGATGTCCCTCTGTTTTGTCCCAGTCAGCCTTCTTGTGTCTGTCCTACACTTTGGAAAGGGTTGTATAACAGTTCTCCATCTTCCATTTTACCTTTTGTCTTCTAGCTGTTTTCTGGCCATCCCATTATGTTAGGTATCTTTTGTTGTGTGGCAAAGTAGCCTGACATA
Organism: Ctenomys sociabilis; assembly: GCA_004027165.1. Taxonomy (NCBI): domain Eukaryota; kingdom Metazoa; phylum Chordata; class Mammalia; order Rodentia; family Ctenomyidae; genus Ctenomys; species Ctenomys sociabilis. The sequence continues at coordinate 18,072 of PVKA01034538.1, forward strand.
TAGGCTGAAAGCAATGAGTTATCATGTCACCTGTTTTCTGAAGGTCAGGAACTTGTAAGCATTGCAGGCAGGTGGTGCTGGCAGAGGGTCTCAGGAACTCACGTGAGTTCCTATCCAGATGTTGGCTGCAGCTGCAGTGAGGTGAAGGTGTCCATGGGGCTGGAGGGGTGCATGCCCTTGAGATCCTGGGAAGGAGGCCTCAGCCCCTCCCTAGAGTTGGTAGGAGACCTCAGTCTCCCCTCACAGGACAGTCCTGACAGCGCCTCTTGAACATCCCATAGGGGCAGGCACAGAGCTGCTGTCCACTTCGACCTTCAGGGCACCTGGTCTTTCTGGTGGTACCAGCTGCAAAGAGAAGTGTGCTTCAGGTCAGGACCCGCTCTTTTCTGGACATGCTCTGTGCTCACTCACCCTTGTGTCTCCACTGTAAACAATAAAGCTCTTGTGTTTCCTTTTCCCGATTTTAATCACTGAGCCCTACTGGTTCCAGCTTCTCAAGTGTTACACTAATTATCTTAACCCCTCTTATATGCATGCAAGGTTAGATACCTGGCCACTCCCATGACTTGTGCAAGAGCATCCCCTCTGAGATCTTGCTCCATCCTTGTCTACTTTCTCCTCAATTTTTTTGAGCCATCTAAACTGTATACCCAGTCATGTTTGTACTTTTCTTAAACCCATTCCCTGGACTGGCACCAGTGACTGGAGTAATCTAGCTCCCTTGTGTATAAACCTAGGTCTTCTGCCTGGCCCAGCTGGCATCTACAGTTGTGCTTTGCTCAAGTTTCTGTTTGGCAGGCAGATGAAGAGCCAGTGATTAACAAAAGCAGCACTGTAGAGGCCCTGTGGATTGGAGCTCCAGGAGTGCTCAGACTTTTTTTGGGGGGAAGAGAAGTTTATACCTGGCAAGGTAGAGGGTTCCTTGAGACAAGGATATAGATAGATTCTGAGAGTTGCCACATTGTTCATTAAATGTCCTGGTGATCATGACCGGGAAAATCAGGTCCTACCCTGGTTCTCCTGTATGCCAGGCTTTGCTGCCCTTGCAGATACCTCACAGTGATCTTGTATAGGGTGACATGCTTCCTGTGCATTGTTAAATTCACTTCTAGATTTGAGAAAGAAGCGAACTCTTACCCCTGTTCCAGAATCCACATCCACAGTTCTCAAGGGGTCCACCTGGCTCTTGTCTAACACAGGCGATTCAGTAGCACCCTGCATGTGCTCACTGATGGGGGCCTCAGGGCCCCCTGGCTCCCCGGGTGTGCACTTGCTGCTTTCTCTTCATATAAAAGGTTCTATGCATTTGCATAGAACATCTGTAGGCATACTCTGCATGAGATGGTTTGTAATACCTAAGAGCATGTAGATGCTATTTAAATTTTCATATTGTTTAGGGAATTCTGAAAAAAAGTTAGCAGGAGTTGAGAGAAAATTATCCCCTCTGAATAATGGTAATCTATGGTTGGTTGAATCTGCAGATGTGTAACTGAGGCAGGAAGATCGGGCTTGGCCAAGCAGCCTGGGGGAAGGGCAGTGTGGCCATGGTGGGACATGTACACCAAATAATTCCCAGGGCCCCATACATGGACTTCTTCTGGGTCCCCATGAATATGAGGCAAGATGCCATTGAAAACCCACCCTGTGCCTCCTGGGTGTAATTTTTTCTTTATATATATATATATATATATATATATATATATATATATATATATATTTTTTTTTTTTTTTTTTTTTTTTTTTTTTTTTTTTGTAGTACTAGGGATTGAACTCAGGACCCTGCACTTGCCAGGGAGGCGCTTATTCTACTGAGCTATCTCCATGGCCCCTATAGTTTTATTTTTACTCTGATTTTATTTTTATTATTTTTACCCAAGCCTGCTCTGCATAGTTATTTTCTTTCTTATCCTTCACTTTAGTTATTCCTGCATCAAATAACTATGAAACTTGGGAACTGTTTTCCTATATTCTTTTTTTTTTTTTTTTTTTTTGTGAGATAAAGAACCTGGAAACTGTCTCTGGAAGGGGTTGCGGTGCCCCAAGCCTGGGACCCACCCATGGATGTGGAGGTCTGATTGCAATAGGAGCACAATTGACTCTTGTGGATAGCAGTAAAGAAATTCTGAGGCCCCTCACACTTTGCTGAATGAAGGACAAAGGTGTCATGCATGAAGGTTCCCTGCTCTGAGCTTCAGAACTTGTAAGGAGGCAGATTCCTTCATTCTGAAGTCGTTTTCGTGGGCACCACTGCAGAGGCTGGCTTGGATGGCCCTGGCTCGATGCCGCCATGCTGTGCTGCGTTGTTCACACTGTTGGCCAGCTACTTCCCTTCCTCCCTACCTTGGTTCCATGCTGGCATTATGTTTCCTGGACCTCTCACGCCTGAGGAGTTTGGAGTGACAATCTCAAGCTGATAGTGGTGCATGGACCATGTTACCCACACACTAGATGTTTCCTCTCCAGCAGGAGACCCTTCACAGTGCTTTCTCCCTCCAGCTGGTGAGCAGAACTTTCTTGATGTGCTCACTTTTGTATTCTGTGTTTGGTCAGATGCCACATTTTCATTCACTGGGACATTCATAAATTCACTTATGTGTTCATAAACTGATTCACTCATCCATAAATTCATTCACTCACTTACTAGGCTTTGTTGAGAATCTCTCAGATGCTGAGTTTTCATTGTGCCCTGGGCTTAGATCTTAACTGGTTATGATTCATGCCTTCAACTTCAGGGGTCTCACAGTCTTGGGAGAGTGACAGTGGGTGTGTGTGCGCACATTACAGGTGTGTCCAGGGAGCTCCAGCTTGGCAGGATGGATGTGGCTGCTGCTGTAGACAGGGTGCAGAACTGGGTCAGGGAGAGCTTTAGAAGTTTTGTCTTCTATTTCTCCCTGAGTCTTCCCTCTACTTCCCCCAAGCCTGCAGCCTGAGGATGAATGTCATTATCACCAGCAATGATCCTGCCACTCCTGAAGGTCACAGCATCCGTGCTTCCACATACCATCCTCAGCCATGGTAGGTGCCTGCCCAACTCTTGTCCTCCTGTGTGACCCTCCCTCTCCACATAGCCATTCTCCTCCCATATTTTTTATCTAGAAGGTTAATGGCCCTTCTTAAAAAAAAAAAAACAAAAAACGTGAGATAGAATCCTGGCTCTTTGGGGGCGTAAATAGATTTCCCAAAGTTGGGCCTGTCACTTTCTCTTAATAGCTTGGGGTTGTCTGTAGAACCATCCAGCAGGAAAAAATGAAAGGGACCCTCTGATTATGCACTCCGAGGATGGCTGGGGTAATTTGAGCAGAAATGGCCATGCAGCTCTGGGGAATAAAAAAGTGTAATTCTCCTGTATGAAAAGCTTGAACCAGAGCCGCTATGTTCACTTCTTGTTTTTAAAGCCCCGACAGGCCAAGTCACATCTCTGGGTCAGAGGGTCTATTGATTACCTGTCAGGTCTGGAGGTGCAGGTGATCAATAATACTAACCTACATGAAAGGTGGCCTTGAATGCAGAAATCTCATCATGCTGACCATCCGTTTCTTCTGATCTGTAAGTGGTTTGCAAGGAAACAAAACTTTCAAGTAGAACCACAAATGTCCTCAGTCCTGACAATGTTCAGAGAAGTCCAGGTTTCAGAAGTGTCTGCTACACCCCGAAAGGCCTGGAGGTGACTGTTCATGTGTGCTCTCTGCCCCTAATGAGCCACTGTGCAATGCAGGAGGCAGGTAAAAGATGAAATGGAGGCGTTGGCTGGAAGGGGAGGCCTCCCAAGGAAGGGAGGAGAGAGATTTCATCAGGAAGGCTTGAGGACTGTCACCTCAGCCTCACATTTAATGAGGTACTTAGAGCAAAGCACTTCAAACCGCCCTGCCAATCCATGGCCGATGCAGGTCCTGTGATGGAGAGGACTCTGCTGCCTACATTGTGCTCTGAAGCCCTGCATATGCCTCAGTTTTTTTTTGGAGAGCGGTGTCACAGTGCATGTTGGCTTCTTGTGTGGCGTGCGCCACAAGCTCTGGTCTTAGGTTTGTGTTAGCAATGGCTGTGCCACAGGAGCTGCAGTGGCTCTTGGGGTCACCTACACAGCATTCAGTTCCCCTTCCACTTTTTGAGGGAACCCTGGTTTTGTTCATCTCCATCCCCCTTGTGCATTTATGAAGGGCAGGAAAAGTAGCCAGAAAATCAACAGAGGGATTGAGCTGAGTGTGGGGTTGGGAGTCGGACCTGCATTGGCCCAATCAGAGAAGTCTGCTGTGTAGGTGGAGCCCTGCTCCCTGCAGCGAAGGTCGTTATACCTTGCAGCCCAGCTGCGTGATGTGGCCCACCTGTTCCTAGGGCTGCTCTTTAGTTAGTAGATGGCCTGTTTCTTGCTTCTCCTGGGGTCTCCATATGATTTTCCTCCAATAGGTGTCTGTGTTTGAATTCTTCTCTGCCCTCCCCTCCCCTCCCCTTCTTTCCTTCCCTTCCTTTCTTTTCTCTTTTCTCCCCCTCCCTCCCTCCTTCCTCCCCCACTTGTTAGTTACTTTTCTCACTGCTGAGACAAAATACCTGCTATACAAAGTTAAAGGAGGAAAGATTTATTTAGTTCACAATTCATAGAGGTTCAGTCCCTAATCAGCCAGCTGCAGGGCAGGATGGTGTGGCAGAGGGGCATTGCAGAGAAGAAGCAGTCCACAGCAGGCAGGCAGGCAGGCAGGCATGACTAAGCAAACAACCTTAGCAGCTTTCTTTCCCTGCCTGCTTTATATTCTATTGAGGCTACCAAGATTAGGACAGGCCCAAACTATAGCACTGATCTTTGACCTTTGGTGTAGAGCTTTGGTGCAGCTATAACCTTAGCTTGTTATGAGATTCGGGTGGCAGTCTATTAAGTTTGAGATTTTCCAGGTATGCCTATCCTGGGTCTAGCTGTTGTGTTCAGTTCCTTTTTTGCTGCAGCTCCTTTGGTTCTCCTATGTTGGTTCCCGGGGTCAGCCCTCCTGTGTCAGGCAGGGCGTTCCTCAGGTGGGTGGGCCTGGGCTTTGGTGGGTTTTCTGGGCTCACAAAAGGATAGTGGATGATCTTATTCACTGAGTAGGCCGTACTGAGCTGGCCAGCTTGTGTTGGGTCCGGGTCTACAGGCCATAACCCAAGAAGGCTGGGAAAGGTCCCTCTGGTGCAGTGGGCCTGGAGCCCTCACTCACAGGCCAGGCTGTGCTGGGTCTTGGTCCATAGCGTGGGACCGTGGATTGCTGAGAAATGACCCTCCAGTGTGGCAGGCTTGGAGTTCTCACTCCAGGCCGACCTGCACTGGGTCTGGGGCTGTGGGGTGGGACCAGC
>PVKA01034539.1:0-23381 GCA_004027165.1 Ctenomys sociabilis
AAAAAAAAAAAAAAAAAAAAAAAAAAAAAAAAAAAAAAAAAAAAAAAAAAAAGAAAGAAAAGAAAAGAAAGAAGTAAATATGAGGAGGAAGAAGACATGATTCCTCACAAGAAATTTAGGGAGGGAGGCAAGGGGCAAATATATGAGCAGGAGCTTGGAAATAAACATAGCTCCAAGAACGATTATTTAGCACACAAGAAAAAAAGAGGTTGTTAAACTGTTCTTCTGGCCTTTGTTAAGGCAGTAATTCATGTCATTCTGCTAATTACAGAGTTGTGAGAATAACAGCAGCTTAGATGGAGCTCATGTGATTTCCACTTCTGTTAGACAGCCATGCAAGGAGACGCTCGTCCCCAGACACCCAGACCTGCCACGGGCAGCACTGGTCCTGCCTTGGCAGCTTCTCAGATGACGGGCCCAGCATGTAGGATAGTCACGTAGCTCCCTTAAAACCCTTGGGGGGGGGGGGCAGTCTCTTTGTCCTTGTTAGGGCCCTTTTAGCTACAAAGGCCAAAAATGTCCTGTCATTAACTCCTTCATTCCTCCACAAAACAAATACATAATGGGGAGAATGTTTTCAAATGATTTCAATGCACAGGAACCCAAGAAAATCTGAATACCCAGGCCAGGCCTAGGGTTCTTAGAGAATGCACTCAGTTCTTCAGGTTCCCAAGTCCAAGTGGCCACTTCCCTTAGGTTAGGCCTCCAGGCCTAATGCTAGGTGGCTTATGGTTTTCAGTCCGGGGAACAGGTGTGCACATCCTGATGCAATTAGCCTTCTGCTGTGTAGAATAACAGCTCTCTAATGGTCAGATTCAGCTGTCAACGTGAGCGGACAGAGGGTACCTAGAGAACTGATAATGCACAGTTCCAGGTTTGTCTGTGAGGATGTTTCCACAGAAGACCGGTGTGGTGTGTCCATCAGCAAGCTGAGTGAGGAAGACGTGGCCAGAGCACGGCCAGTGTAAGGTTCTGCCGGGACCTGACTCTCCGGCCCTAGCCTGCCTGCCAGCACGAGCAGCACTCCCAGCAGGGAATGCCTCAGCCTGCACAGGATTTTGTGAAGGAAGTAAGATAGGACAGGAAACCTTGCAGGTCCTGAGGTTATCTGGGGACATCTGGAGATATCCCAAAATTTACACTGGACATTTCAAGGACTGTGCCATGCCCATTGAAGCGCAAGACTATTACAGAACTGTGACCACAGATTTTTATTAAAATCTTCCTGCCTAAGGTCCCCTGCCTTCTTTCCATCCCCACAAAAGGGATAGTCAGGGCACATGGTCGTATAGCTGTTTACCTTCCTGCACATAGGCACAACAAATTCCACATCATGTTGCCTTTACACAAGCCTGGTGGTCTCTGCTGACCCCAGCCCCCATATGTTATAGGTAATCCCACCCAATCTGCTGCAGGTCTGGAGGGAACAAAAAGACAGAAAGTGAAAGCTAGTTTCTGAGCCCAACCTTTCCTGAGAATCCATGTTTCTGCTGCTGTCACCCCTGAGTAGGAAACCCCAGAGATTTCAGCCTTTGCATGTGTATTCCATTGGCTCTGTTTCTCTGAGGCACTCTGTAGCTATTTTTCCCAAGAACAGGAACCAGGAGGAGGAGTTGGTTGGCAGAATGATCATCCTTTGAACTGGCCTAGTACTGGGGGATTCCACTGGAAGCATAACTTTTATGACTAAAACCTGGAAAGTTCTAGGCAAACCTGGATAAATTGTTCACCAGTTTACTCAGCATCGCATCAGCTTCATGTCCATGTATCGCCAAGCCCAAACAAACACAGTTTCACATTGTAGCATCACCAAAGCCAAGTGAATCTTAAAATCACACATAACTGTCAGCAGGAATCAAGGCTGAGTTCTTTCAGGCAAGGGGCATAGTTGCCCGTCACTTCTGGGGCCCTAATAACCTGAGATCCCCCAACTCAATTTTCTGCTAGGCCTTTTCAGACCACACTAACAGTGTGAATTTGGAGCTCAAATCTGCATGAGGTTTATGGTTCAAGGGTTTTTTTTTTTTTTTTTGATGTATTTAGTACAGGGTCTCACTACACAGATTGGACTCATAGTGATCCTCCTGTTTCTCAAGTTCTTGGGAGCGAATTGTTACTTTTCCCTCCACAGAGAGCCAAGACTGGGGTGCATTTCCAACTAGATGCTTCAGTGGGAAGACCAAGTTCCCCGCGGTAACCAAGCTGCTGTGTGCAGCCTCTGTCTTGCGTCTTTCCCCTCCCATAGTGACGCATAAAAGAATGGAACGCCCAGCTTGCAGTTAGAGGTGTCTCAGATTGGATGAAAACAAGTCATTAACCCCCAGCAGCTTGCCTCGGAGCAGAGGGACCCTAGTTGGTGCTGGTGAGAGCCCTACCCAGGGCTACCTCCTGAGAGCACAGCAACAGTTCTTCCCATTTGGGCCTTTGGCTCTGGTGGCCTCTCTGTGAGACTGGGAGCCCTTTTAAAAAGCACTTTGCTAATTTCACGAGCCACATCAGTATCTAGAAACATCACTGGCTTTCCTTACGCGCCTAGGGCCCATTTGTCTGGAATAGTTTTGCAGTGCTGGGGATTGAAACCAGGCACTGCAGACTGAGCTGCGCATGTAGGCTTTCTTCATTTTTATTTTGAGAGAAAATATCACTCTGTTCCCTGGGCTGGACTTGAATTTACAGTTCTCCTGCCTTAGCCTCCCAGAGTGCTGGGGTTACAGCATGTACCACCGCACCCCATTTGCAATGTTGTTAAACCCCCTTGATCTCTGCCTCATGTTGAAAACTTAAAGTAGCAGAGTTGCCAAAAAAAAGAAAGAAAGAAAAGGCAGTGTTTGAACTGAGAAAACAGAATCCACATTTTTCTGCTCTTCCACCTCACCCAAGGTCTTCCTTCTTCATCATCATTGTCTGAGTACAATGTCCCGCCCCTTTCATCCTTTCATTTAAGGGGTACCCCTAAGCCCCTGTCTGCCCTGAGCTCTTCTCCTCAGGTTGACTCATGTCTTCTCAAAGTTTTCCAGGCTCTGCTCCCCAAAGTTTTTTTCCTAGTACCAATGCCCAGATTTCTAGGTGCTAAAGTTTGAATGTTTTTGTCCAGACCCAAATTTGTGTGTTAAATTCGTACTCTGCAGCCAAGTGTGGTGGCACAAACATTTAATGACAGCACTTGACAGGCTGACCATGAGGGTCATGAGTTCAAGGCCCAGCTGGATTATAATAGTGAGATCCTGTTTCAAAAAACACACAGAACAAAGCAAAATCCTAGTCCCAGAGGAGTAGGATGTAGGGCCTAATCTTTCATGAGGGTAAAGCCATGCTGAATAGGATTAGTGTTCTAATAAGAGAGACCTAGGAGCACAGCCTTGCCCCTCCTACCCTGTGAGAGCACAGCAAGAAGCCCTGTCCCTGAACTAGGAAGTGGATCCTCACTGGACAGTGAAACCTTGATCTGGGACTTTCCAGTCTCCAGAACTGGGAGAAACACATTTGTGCTGTTTTTAACTTTGCCACAGCAGCCCCAAGGTACCAAGACATGAGGCTAACCTTCTATCCTCAGGGCAGGCCAGGGACTGCGCATTCTTTTTGTGAAGAATGGTGTGGCAAAGCTCACAGCAAAGCCAGCCACCAAGAAGGCTGAAGCAGGTGCGCCTCATACCCTGTGAAGGCCATCGGTTTACCTGGCTGAGGACAGGCAGAGGGAGGATGTGTAGCCGACTCCAGGCTGAGAAAGGGGACATTTCCTGGGATTTTTTGAGCCTTAAGCACCCCCTCACACACACACACACACACAATATAGCTTAGTTTGTCTACTTTAACCTGAACCCTAGAGCTGAGGGTGTGTATAAGATAGAACTAGGGGTTTGGTTCTAGCAAAAGCACACTGGATTTAGGGTCAGGGGTCTGTGTCCGGATTTCCCCTTTATCTTGAATGGCTTTGGGCAAAATGCTTCAATATTTAGACCTTGTTTTCCCCACATAAGGGAGTGGAAAAGGGCTCCCCTCTGTCCTCCTGGGTACTTTGGCTAGATTAAGAATGTGATCACTATAAGAGTCCCAGGAGAAAAACCATATTTAATTATGCTCCTAAGCACTGGAGTCCCACAAAACATGGAACTAGATAATCGAAGCGGATGTATTATCTTCAGTTACAATAAAAAGTAGGAATGACACATACCTGTGATTCCTGCACTCTGGGAGGCTGAGGCAGGAGGACTGCTGGTCTGAGTACAATGCGGGCAAGTTAGTGACTCAATGAGACCTTGTCTCAAAAACAATGAAATGAACAACCACAAAATGCTCAATTCAAACAGACAGATCACTACGAGTCAGATCTGATAGTGAGACCCTGAGTACCCTGTAGACCCTTCCCTAAAATTAAATAAAATAAGCAATTAAAGAAAGTGCCTAGAGACATAGCTCAGTATAGAGGCCTTAGTTTTAATTCCCAGTATTAGATACACACACACACACACACACACACACACACACACACACTCAGTAAAGAATGGGAACTTGAATTTCTGAAGTGGATTGGTGACCTCTTATGGGGTTGGGGTGTTGTTTCTGTGTTATAGTTTTTGTTTAGTTGTCCCCCCAAAGCCTCATGCAGTCATTAGGGCAGGCTTCTAGAGTTTGTGATTAATTCATGATCCAGTGCTGGGATTACAGCTGCGAAAGCAAATAATCTGCATAAAATGTGGGGAAGGGAGAGAGGCTTGCTAGCTTTTGTAGCTGCTGCTCCTCCCTTTGCTCTTTGCCGTTTTCTGCCTCCATGAACTGCTGCCCTCTTCCATGTGCCACTCTGCTCGGAGCCAGCTGAATATGGATTGAAACCTCCACTAACTGTGAGTTAAATAAGTCTTTCTTTTTTTGGGTGTTGAGTATTTTGTCCCAGCAATGAGAGAAAAGTAACCAAGACATTTGGTGAATAAAAGCCAGATATGCACTTGAGTCTGTCAGGTGATACAGGTGTCTTAGAGTAGCCCTCAGAGAGGATAACTGTCTATTGTCAGCTTCTGGTCTGCTCTCCTGAGTTAAGCTTCCCTGGTTGATAAGATTCCCAGCAGGGGATTCACAACAACAGAGTTCCTTTAGGAATCTTCTTGTAGCAGATTAAGGGAGCTCAGAGAAAGCCTCTGTCTGTGCCCATTGTCCCCCAAGTGCCTCCAGTTCAAAAGAATCAACTCATGAAAGCTACATATTTGTGAGCAGCATTTCCTGAACTCCACCATCTGTAAGAGGGAGCTGCTATTTCCATCCTAGGGTTGTGTAAGGATTAAGTGGGATAATGTATGCTTTAAAACATGCTCACAGGCATTAAAGCATTACCAGTTCTTATCCTAATCCTGGAAGGGAAGAGAGAGAGAAATGTTCTGTTTGGTACAGTGTTTGGTAGAGGGCAGGTTGTAAGCAATTAGGCCATGAAAAAATATATAGTAGAGGGGCCAGGGAGATGGCTCAGTGGAATAAACACTTCCCTGGCAAGTGCAAGGGTCTGAGTTCAATCCTCAGTTCCACAAAAAAAAAAAAAACCAAAACCATATATATATATATATATATATATATATATATATATATATATATATATATATAGTAGACATAGGGAAGAGAGAAAATATCTTTCCCTTCTATTCTTCTGGGTTCTCTCTCAGTTGGAGTCCATTACTAAAAACAGATTAACAAGAAAAAATAAACAGAAATGAGGATTTTTTTAATTAATTAATTCACTATTATTGTTACTATTTTAGATACAGTGTCTTGCACTGTTGCCTAGACTGACCCTGAACTCCTGGGCTCAAGAGATCCTTCTGTCTCGGCCTCTCAAGTACTTGGGACCACAGGCATGTGCCACCATGCCCAGAAATTGATCCATATGCATATTTCATGTATACCCAGGAAATATAGGAAACAATAGCCTAGCGAGGTGGCCGGAACTCTAGCTTCAACAGTGTCTTCTACTGAGCAAAGAATAAGGGTGAAGGAGAGGTAAACTCATGGGGACCAGGGAAAGTGCATGAAGCCAGGCTGAGGAAGTTCACTGTGCAGAGTTAGGGCAGGCACTCCTCTGCTGATGGAGTCCTGTGACTTGAGTCAGGCTTCTCTTCCTGGCGCAAGGAGGGAGACACTTCTGTTTTTTTTTTTTTTTTTTTTTTTTTTTGTGTGTGTGTGTGTGTGTGTGTTTGAGACGGGGTCTCACTATGCAGTTCAGGCTGGCCTTAAGCTCACTTTGTAGCTCAGGTTGGTCTCGAACCAACAATCCTCCTGCCTCAGCCTCCCGAGTGCTGGGATTACAGGCATGCGCCACCACGCCCGGCTGAGGGAGACACTTCTAACACAGAAATTTACTTCATATATACACATTTCCCATATGAAAGGCTAACTTCTGCTTTGGCAACTACCCCTGTGTCTGCTGTTTCTCAAATAATCAGCTCAAAATAATCATTTTGAAAGAGTATAATTGGGGTGGCTGATTTAATGTTCTACAGCCAACTTCTAGGGTTTTGATCTATTGGGTCATGATCAACATTTTTAAAAAGTGAAGTAGAATAGAAAGCATCAGACTGTATCCCAAGTATAAGGGATCATTATTTCTATTTAAGTCTTCTGTGTGTGTATTGATGTAATAATCAATGTCTTTTGCATAACACATATAGCACAATTTTTCATGGTAAATAACAAAAGTGGAGATAAAGGGAGCTAGGCTTGCTTTTTGTGGTATTCTCCGGTTCCATGAGTGTGAGAACTGATCTTGGGAAAGAATTCACCTTTTGTTTGAGAAATACACTAATGGGCCCACTGCTTATATACAGCTCTCAGCTCTGGCTGAGGTAAACCCATGGAGACTAAAGCAGCTACGCTGCTCAACAAGTCAATACTCAGATTCAAACTTTGGGGTTTTAGAGGAGAGAATTTGGTCTGAACCCAAAGAGGGAGACTCTGAGTAAAGCCTTCTTTAGACCTTGGTATAAGGACAGCACCCAAGAAGCTCTCTCCTCCTGGCTGTCCATCATGGCTCTTGTGGAGTGTATGAAATGTCTTAGCCAGAGTCTCTTCTTTTGGCCCTGTCCCAGAAATGTTAAAAGATTTCCTCTGAGGAAGTGGGCAGTGCAGAACCCCAAGGAGGATCCATGAGAAGCTGGGAGCAAAGTGGAATGAGAGACGATCAGAGTCCACAAGTGTCTTCATCTGTTTGTACTACTAGAAAAATCCTAAGGCTGGGAGGGTATAACAAGCAGAAATGTATTTAGCTCATCATTCTAGAGGCTGAGAAGTCCAAGATAGAGGGAATACATTCAGTCAAAACTTTTTTCACCAAGACTGGGGGGATTGTTACATGGTGAGTAAGTGAGTACATGGGAGGGGTATTATGAGAGAAAAAAGATGAGGGGGAGATCCTGTTATCATGCACATTATCCATCATGAGGGTGGAGCTTCTACTAGGCTCCACTTCCTCATACTATTGCATTGAGTCTAATGTGCTTTTGGGGAGATATATCCAAACCCCAGAAGTGAAAGTGGACATAAATCCAGAATCCTTGATAATATTTGAGGAAGGGAGGAAATTTCTTTATCCTCAAAATAAATTATTTTCTTTGAATATTTAAGTTAAGAGTTATTCTAAATCTCTGGGAAAAATGTGGGTTACCAACCATATCAAGAGTGAACAAGTCTCAAGCACAGTTGAGAATTAGGAAGGTACTGATCTGTATCTTCAAACAAGTCTCACCTGGACTATGATCCCCACCCTCCACCTGCCCCCAGGCAAATATTGTCCAGTTATTATCACCATCTCTGACCATCCAGCATATGTTCAAGTCCCTGACAGGCAAAATAACAGTCCCTAAGTGTGTCTAAGTCTGAATCCTTAGACTGAATACATCCTAGTACATTGCAACAAGGAATCAAGGTTGCTAAACAACTGACCTTAAAATAGGAAGAGTAGCCTGGATTATCTAGGTGAATCCAATGTAATCACCTGGCTCCTTAACCGTGGAAGGGGGAGAGTAATTTCTAGATTGATGAATTTTTTTTTTTTTAAATAGGGTCTCACTATGTAATTTCAGCTGGTTTTAGACTCACCCTGTAGCCATGGCCTCAAACTCATAACAATCCTTCTACTTCAGAAACCTCCTGAGTGCTAGGATTACAGGCATGAAGCACCACACCTGGCCCTAAACAGATGTGCTCTGAAAAAGACCTGACCAGCGTTGGCTGTCCTTGAAGAGAGACCATATGGTCCAAGGACCATAATCAAAGGACTATGGCAGCATCTAGAAGATGAAAATGGTAAGAAAGTGGGTTTTTTGCTAGGTTCTCTAGGACATAACACTGTTATTATGGCTTATGTCTAAATGTCTCCCCAAAGCCTCATCAGTGGAGCTTTTCAGAGGTGGCTGGATCTAGGATTTATGACCCTAGATTCAGGATGGGATGCTAGGATTGATGGTTTGAGATTAGGACTAAACGTGCCCCACCCTTAATTCTAAGGGTGCTACTTCCAGGGTAGCCTGAATAGAATGTAAGAGACAGAAAGAATGCTGGTGCTGTTGTTTGCTGCTTCTTTCCCACTTTAATGCTTTGCTGCCTTCTGCCCACCATGAACTGTTTCTCCTCTGTATTGCCCCTCTGCCAAGCCAGCTGCCTTGGAGCCAGCCAACTGTGAACTGAAACCACTTAAGCTGTGAACTGCAATAAACCTTTTCTCTTTTGACTTTAGGTGTCAGGTATTTTGTCTCACCAATGAGAAAAGTAACTAGGACAACTGCCAATACCTTCACTTCCATCCAGTGAGATTCTGACCTTCAGAGCTGTTAGATAACAAATTTACATTATTTAAAGAACTAAATCTTGCACCTTGTACAACAAATAACCACTAAGAAAACAATATGCAATGTATTAATTATTGAATCTGTTCTAATAATTTAATTTGGAACTGTCTCATTGCTATTTATTCTTCAATAAAAGTATGAAAGAAAAAAGAAAAGAACTAAATCTGTGGCAATTTATTATAGCAGTGATTAAAAAAAAAAAAAAAACAGTGACATACACAAGGAGGTAACTCATGACAGAAAAAAGGAGGCCTAGCCCAGCATTGTCACCAGCAGGTCATCTACCCTGTTTTTTGTGTGGTTTAACCAGTTAATCTGGTCCCAGGCTCCTCAAGAGAAACTAAGATTTTCTTGTCCTAGCCAAAGGGAAAGGCAGTGAGTCAGTTTGGGGTATGATGGCTGTAGCAATGGCAGTAACCACAGAAAGTGGCCATTGAAGAAACTGGACAAGCTGAAGGGGTCGCTTTGCAGTTCTGTCTGTCTCAGTGCGTTGGGCAGGGTGAGCCATCAGTTGCAATCTGGGGCCTGTGACAACTGAGCAAGCCACCTGGCCTCCCAGAGGAGCAGGGGTAGGACATGGCCTTCTGCAAGGCCCATGAAGGGCCGGAGTTAGGCCGGGTGTGTACTTGGATGAGCTTTCATGTCACTTCCCCAGGATGGAAACTGACAGGGGCTGGAACCTTGCTGATTTGGCATAATTGCCTGGGATGTCTCCTGGGCCACATCCACTCTTGATCTCCTCCGTGCTCAGCTGGAATTAATTCAGACTCCAACCCTTAAGAAGCATCATTTGATTAATAACGGCCTCTGGTAACCTCCACTGAGGGTCACTAACCCCTCATTCCCCTGCACTGGCATTCACCCCCCCCCCAGAGCCCTAGTACCACAACAAGGGCACACTGCTACAAAGGGGAAGGATACAAACCTGGATCTGCCTGGTAATGAGGCATCTTGCATCTTGTCTATATAACTAGGAGACTTGGAGATCAATGAATCCTGTTCCTCCTTCCAAAAAGATCAGTGATTCATCCAAATTTACTTGTCTAATTAGAGCCATGGAGGATTAGGACCTTGCTTCTTTCTCCTAGCCCATTTTTATTTCCTTTGATCTTTGCAGATCATACAACTTCTAAAATGTACATTTTTTTTACCCATCTCCCCTCACTAAAATGAACATCTTATGAACAATTATTTTGCCTATAACTTTGGGGTGAGTTTGTGAATCACCCCCTGTACATAGGGACCCCCAGTTAACAGCTCCTACATTATACACTCTGCTTCTCTAGAGACCAAGAGCCCCTGTAAATTAGTCAGCCTTGTAAAAATTGGGAATCCTGTGTGATGGTTGATTGTGTCAATTTGAGTAAGAGAAGCTCAACTGTATTGGCTCAGCAATTCCACACCCTAGGATGTAGGAGGCTCACTCTAGGATGATCTGGCCCCTGGGTGGTAGAAAGGAGAAAGGAGAAAGGAAGGACAGATCTGCATCTGTTTCTTTGGAGGAGTGCCCATTTTTGGCTTCAGCTTGGATGTCATCTCCTGGCTTTTAGCAGAGACCCATCAGTCTGATATGCACTCACAAGGGACACCACAGTGAACACCAGGCCTTTGACTGTGTCCTTCAGTCTCCAGTGTGCAGACACCTGTAGGAGACACTTCTAGGTCCTTGTCTTGGTCCAAGAAACCAATATTTGTAATCCCAAAGTTACATTATTGGAATCCCATCAAGTTGATTCCAATCTACCACTTTCTATTTAACCCATGGCAAAAATAAAGACACTATATTTTTAATCATCGGGGAGTCGAGAGGCTCTAGGTTAACTCATGAAGATGGCTTTCCAGAACCAAGAGAGTGACCCAGGGCCTCACCTGGTTTTTATTCAGTGGAGGAGTGACTTGAGGAGGATTGACTGAGAATTGTGGAAGTAGGTGACTACTGTGAGCTGAGCTAGCTGGGAGGCCTACATTTACCTCTGCCATATGCAGAGAGGAATGCAGAGAGAGTAATCTGCATTATATAGCACTTAATGTTTTGGGAAATCTGGTGCTTCAGCTTTGAGGTAGTCTTTCAAGACCCAGGAAGTCATAGCCTCTATCTCAAGGCTCCATGTGGAGCATTAGCTCTACCATCCTGTCTCCACCCAGCTCACATTAAGGAGCAGGGAAACACGCCTGCCACCTTCAAAGACTATCACCAGCACCTCAGCTGGACCAATGCACATTGCTTAAGGCCAACTGAAGGATAAACAGAAGTCCTAGCCAGCTCTCTACATAACAATACAAGGAAATAGGATCAGACTCAGTCAAAATGGAGACAGTTGCTCTTTTTTTTTTTTTTTTTTTTTTTTTTTTTTTTTTTTTTTTTTGTCTTTTTGAGACAGGGTCTCACTACGCAGTTCAGGCTGGCCTTAAGCTTACTTTGTAGCTCAGGCTGGTCTCAAACTCATAACAACCCTCCTGCTTCAGCCTCCCGAGTGCTGGGATTACAGGCATGTGCCACCATACCCGGCAGTTGCTCTTCTTTCAAGGAGAGCTGCTCAGGCAGTCTCCACAGACACCCTCTACACGCCTCCTCAGACTCTGTGTGTGGCCACTGTAAGCCAATCTTGTAAAGTCTTTTTTTTTTTTTTTTTTTTTTTTTTTTGTGGAGCTGGGGATTGAATTCAGGCCCTTGCCCTTGCCAGGCAAGCACTTATTCAACTGAGCTATCTCCCCAACCCCCAGTCTTGTAAAGTCTTATATACTTGTACATATACTTGTATGTAAGAATTTTATCTGTTTCTCTAGTAAATATTGGCTGATATAACCTATAAGGAGCATTTCCCAATTTTGCCTACCAGTAACTTTTTATAATAGCTTTAGTATGACATAACTCACATACCATGCATCTCACTCATTTAAAATGTACAGTTTCATGGGTTTTAATAGATTCACAAAGTTGTGCACCTATTACAATTTTTGAACATTTTCCTTACTCCCTAAGAGACTCTACTCCCCATTTCCTTTTAACATACCCTATCTCAATACTAGGAAACCACTAATTTAGATTTTTTTTTTTTTTTTTTTTTTTTTTTGGTCTTTTTGAGACAGGGTCTCACTATGCAGTTCAGGCTGGCTTTAAGCTCACTTAGTAACTCAGGCTGGTCTTGAATTCACAACAATCCTCCTGCCTCAGACTCCCGAGTGCTGGGATTACAGACATGTGCCACCACGCCCAACACTAATTTAGATTTTGTCCAAGATAAGACATACTTCTGTAGGGCCCCTGAGAGACTGCTTTCACATTCCCTGGACCCCACCAGCCACTCAGCTCTACAGCTTGGGTTCTGTAAAGAACACAGTGGGGATAAAATTTGGGGGAAAACCAGTGCAATCTTTTCTCATTTATTTCCATTTCTGGAGCAGGCACATGAGCATGCTTTCCCTCCGTGGGCTCCTGCTGCCCTACAGCCATCTTCCCCCTAACGGTAGGACTACTGCCTGCTCCTACACTTCTATATATCCCACTCCTATACAGACTATGACTCTCCTTTACCTACAAGTTCCCTTCCACATTTGTTCTCTCTCTTCCTCCTCACAGAGGCAGGTCTTCCCCTTTTCCTTCTCTGACTCAAGGCTTGATGATGCCCTGTAAAGAGTCCCTTCCTGGTTTTTGATTCAGCCCAAGAAGTCTAAACTTGGTGGAATTCCAAACTATGTTATTGGAATTCCACCAAGTTAATTCCAATCTACCACTCCCAGGGCAACCCACAGTGATAAGTCCAGCCACGAAGATGGCTTTTCAGAACAAAAAGAGTGACCCAGGACTGCACCCAGCTTTTATTCAGAAGAGAAGGAGGAGTGGCTTAAAGAAGAGAACTGTGGGAAGTAGTTGAGTACTATGAGCTGAGCTAGGTAGACAGCCTGCATTTACCTCTGTCATATGCAAAAAGAAGGATATACAGATAAAATAATTTGCATTATGCTATTGAGATAGTGTTTCAGGGGTCTGGTGCTTCAGCTCTGATGCAATCTTTCAAGCCCCAGGAAGTCATAGCCTCTATCTCAAGGCTCGATCCCAGCTGGCAGCACAGAGCATTGGTTCTTTATCCTGTCTTGACCTGGCTCACATTAAAAAGGTGTAGGTTATCAGGGAAACATGCATGCCACCTTCAAACACTATCACCAGCACCTTGGCTAGACCAATACACATTGCATAAAGCCAATTTAAAGAATAAAAAGAAGTCCTAGCCAGCTCTGTACATATCAAATAGGGTCAGGCTCAGCCAAGATGGAAGCAATCACTCTTCTTTCTAGGAGAGCTGCCCAGGTGGTCCTCTACAATGCCCCACTTCCTAGGAAGCACCTCAGAAGAAGCTCCTTACCCATTCCCTGGCACTACAAGAAATGTGCTATAGCTGTGGAGGTTTGCAGGGAACTCCAGCGACCAGCATTCTTATAGAGGAACAGAAGACAGCACCTCAGGAAGACAGCATCCACTCTAGGGATGGTTCGTTGATCAATGTCTGTTTTTCATACAGCCTCAAAAATTGTTTTTGTCCATTGGTGCTGCTATACCTAAGACCTAGTAGCTTATAAACAACAGAAATTTGCGGGGCTGGGGAGATGGCTCAGTAGAATAAGTGTTTCCCTGGCAAGCACAAAGGCCTGAGTTCAACTCCTAGTTCTGCCAAAAAAAAACCCCAGAAATTTGCTTCTCACAGCTCTGGAAACTGTGAAGTACAAAACCAAGATGCAGGCAGATTGAGTGTCTAGTGAGGGTCATACATTCTACATGAGGATGAACACGGCCACAACAGAAGAAAAATGTGAACCTAGATCCTTAAACTGTGTGTATGTGTGTGTGTGCGTATGTGTGAGCACGCACACACATGCATGTATGTGTGTTACTAGGTTTGAAGCCAGGGCCTTCATACTGAGCTATATCCCTGGCCATTTTACTTTTGTATCTTATGACAACGTCTTGCTAAATTGTCCAGTTTAGATTTGAATTTAAGATTCTTTTGACTCAGCCACCCAGAGTGTGAGATTACAGACATGCTCCAAGACACCTCAAACCCATAAGGAGCTTATCACATTCTTAGGCCCAGCTTCTTACTTAATACTATTACTTTCATAATTAATTTTCAACACATACCTTTTCCGGTTGCGGTGCCCCACTGTGAGGAGCTCTAGAGTCTGCACTACTGACCGTGCCGTCTAAGGGTCCACTGCAATCCGTGCAGGTCTTCGGCCACAAGAAGACAGCCGCAGCTATGGCGCACTGCAAGCTGGGCCGTGGCCTCGTCAAGGTGAACTGCTGTCCCCTGGAGATGATCGAGCCGCACACGCTGCAGTGTTACTGGAGCCTGTTCTGCCTCTGGGCAAAGAGCAGTTTGCTGGTGTTGACATCGTGTCCGTGGGAAGGGTGCCGTCATGTTGCCCAGATTGATGCTGTCCGTCAGTCCGTCTCCAAAGCCCTGGTGGCCTATTATCAGGAATATGTTGATGAGGCTTCCAAGAAAGAGATCAAAGATACTCACATTCAGTACGACCCGACCCTGTTGGAAGCTGAACCCAGTCGCCGTGAATCCAAAATGTTTGGAGGCCCTGGTGCCCATGCTTGTTACCAGAAATCCTACTAATAAGCTCACCGTAAGAATCACCATTGGCCTTTGTAATAAACATGGGATTTTGAGGTTGCAAGGACTATTAAAAAATTTTTTTTCAACACATGAATTTGGGAGACATTATTATTGTATGTTATGGGTCAGTGCTGAAAGAAACAACAAGAAGACCTGATGAATAGAGCTTCAGAGGTCTCACTGAGATGAGACTCTCTCAAAGTGAGCCCAGAGCCTCAGAAGCATCTCACATTTATTGAGGGTTAAAGACAGGCTAAGGAATGTGCATAATTACTTAAGTGAATACAAGCTATTATTTCTACTAACTTCCGCCATTTGCCTAACACTAATAGGTTCACACAATTGCTAGCTGATAACATCCCAGCAAGGGATCAAAGAACAGGGCATCTGCAGGAGAAGCTGCTATCTGGAATCCCAGCTTTCCCAGAACTTCAAACAGACAGCAGTTTATATCAAATCTATATTTCTATGCAATACAATGTATCTCACATGTTGGCAGGACACTTTGTATGATGTCCAAGACACTCACTTTGGAAAGTTTATAGATTCTTATTTATGTCTTTCTATTGTGAGGACCCCAAGCCAACTCAAAAACTACAGGGTAGTTCCAAACATTGGGTAGCATTTAGGAACCAGTTAATTAAAATATGCATCTGCTTTAAAAAGACATACCAAACAGTAAACAAAAAATTTAAAAGGTATCACAGAGCAGTACATATTTAATGTTTATGAATTTTGCAACTCTTTGTTTATGAATTTTTTAAAAAGCAGTATATGAAAATATTCTTTAAAAATAGGTATATGCATCCCCATCTAGTCTTATAAATGCTTGGTCATAATGACCACTTAACTAATCACAGATTGATTTGAAGTTGAACTTCTTAACAAAGACGGATCCATTTCCACACTTAACTTTGAAGTGGAATTTTTCCAGGGTCAAAACTAAATATTGCTGCATCCAATACACCTGTCGATGGTCCCAGGGAAAAAAAAACAGCAAGGGGATTTAGAAATTAATGCAAGAGAGGAAAGCTGAGGTCAGGTGGAGCTCTCTCTCTCCCGATGAGAGAAGAGGAACTTAACAACCACCATAAGGGTGTTCATTGCCTTTTGACACAGATAGTATCACACAACACAGGGTTGCCTATGACTAACTGTCACTCGGACAAGTTACCTGGAATTGTCTCAGGTAACTTGACTTGACTGTTTTAGGTAGGTACTCTGGCCTTGCCTTGCCCTCGCACATGTGGCCGATTTCCAGCTTTAGCCATTGCCTCCAAAACATCTGAGTTGATGTTTTCACATCTTCCCTCTCTGAATGCCCTGAAGGCCAATTTCTGTCTCCCAAACTCTTTAAGATTGCCAGCGGTCTTTCTTGTGTTAAAACGTATTTGACAAAATTGATCGTCTTAACCATATCAAGTGGGTAATCAATGACACTTAAAATGTATTCATATTTCAGGCACCAATGTGCCTGGTTTTAGTGCTGCCACATTTCAATGCATTATAAGAATACCTTCACTATGGATGCTGTATTTGCCTAGTATAAAATTTTGCATGCACCTACAGACACTCCACTTTTATACTAAAGCATCTCATAGGAAATTTACCCACACCTATATGGTATTGTTATTCCAATGTCCCAGATGATGTTGTTCTGGTTATCTATTGCTCTGTAACAAATCATCTCTAAACCTTTGGTAGTTTAATCACACACACACACACACACACACACACACACACACACACACACAGCTAAAAAGCAAGTCTAGTAATCACTAGTAGATGTCTAAGATGGTTTCTTGACCTACATTTGGTGCCTCAGCCGAGATGCCTGGCACAGCTAAAGGCTGCCTGAGCAGCTCGACCCTCACGCGGGAGCTCTGAGTTAGGTGTCCTCACAGCATTGTGGCTTCAGGGAGTTGGCTTCCCTGGAGCTACTACTCCAACACATCAAGGTTTCCTTTGAACTGGAACTGCTTCTGCTGATGCTTAGCCAGGTTCAATGCAGGAAGAAACCAGAAGAAAATGTCAGCACTGAGAAGCAAGGCCTTTCGTGGGTGGATGACTTCTAATTACTAATTACCCTAAGTGGAATTGAGGGTCTTATAGGTTGCATAATGTGTAATGAATCCATTGTCAGTAGGCGACTATGTCGGAGAGTTGAACCTAAGAGGGCTGCAGGAATGGGGCAGTCGGTGTTATTGTTTAAGGAGAACAGTTTCAGTTTGGAATGATGAAAAAATTTTGGAAATGATTGGTAGCAGTGACAGCACAGAAATATGATTATATTTTAAGTGTCATTGATTACCCACTTGATATGGTTAAGACGATCAATTTTGTCAAATACGTTTTAACACAAGAAAGACCGCTGGCAATCTTAAAGAGTTTGGGAGACAGAAATTGGCCTTCAGGGCATTCAAAGAGGGAAGATGTGAAAACATCAACTCAGATGTTTTGTAGGCAATGGCTAAAGCTGGAAATCGGCCACATGTGCGAGGGCAAGGCAAGGCCGGAGTACCTACCTAAAACAGTCAAGTCAAGTTACCTGAGACAATTCCAGGTAACTTGAATTGAGACTCTCAACAGTCATGGCAGAACAGAGGGCTGTCAGCCAAGACACATTTAAAGGTTTACACCAGAAGTATTCTAAGGGCTCAGGTCTATGTTCTTGCATATCAACAGTAGCAAGCGGAAATGAACATAAGAAAGTCAATGCAGTATTTACTGTTTTCTTCTTTATAAAATATGCCCACTTAGGCTTAAATTAAGTTCTCTGCATTAAACAAAAATAGCCACCATATTCTAATTGAATCTTGGTCCATAAGTGAACAAACAGGAATGAGAAATAACCCTCTAGTGACTTTTGACATGGTCCAAGTTCAAAAAGGCCTGTCAGCCCCCAAAGGGCTGCTCCAGATATGGCGTGTCTTCAGATGTCAAGGAGATGCTCTCTCAGGAGCATGCAAATTAAAATTCAGGCTTTTCTAGGCAGGGTTAAAAGTCACACTTCAGATTTTCAATGAGTACCAGCTGCTTCTCTTAGGAATTTAGCTGAAAAGGAAATTCTTTGTCCAAGTCCCCATCAATCTAACAAATGATAAGAAGAACTAGGAGAGTGGAGAATGGACAAGGCATTTGAATGCCACCACAGGAGCAGGCAAAGTGGGCCCAGGGTGGATCAGAACTTTTGATACCTTCCAGTTTCTCTTCCTACCTGTTACCTTTTTGGATACTCTCCCTGGCCACCAGCTAAGCATTTATTATTATTATTATTATTATTATTATGCTTTATCATGATGTACTGCCTCATTATAGACCCAAAATAACGGGACCATTTGTTCATGGACTAGAAGCTCCAAAACTGTGCACCAAAATAAATCTTTTTTTTTTTGTATTTTTTAGGTAAGGGTCTACAGGGTGTTCAGGGTCTCACTACTAGATTGGACTCGTAGTGATCCACCTGTTTACAGCCTCCCAAAAAGCTTGGATTACAGGTGCACACAACCACACCCAGTCTCAATTGCTGTCTCAGCCCAACCTGGGGGGCAGGGCCAGCACTGCAGGCCCAGGAATTGGAACCCCCAGCCCCTATGCCTGCTAACCCTTTTCTTTTTATAAGTCAGTTATCTCAGGTATTTCATTATAGTGATGGGACAGTAACTCTCCACTTCTCTCAGTCCCTGCAGTTCCTTGCCCTTGAATTACGGTTCTCCCACATATATTCCTTATTAAAGCTCTTTTCAGGATAAAACTTAACTAACTTCTGCCTGGGGGAAGTGATTGCTATGGTTTAAAATAAAGATTTGTCAGGCCAAATAAATAGTTTAGCAAATTAAAGCACCTGCAAGCAGGCACAGGGGCAGGGGTTTGATCCCACCCTGGGACGCGCTGAGATGGCAATTGAGACAGTGTGGGCCTGTAATCCTTACCTAAAAAAAAAAAAAAAAAAAAAGTCTTAATGTTTGGGCCAGGGAGATGACTCAGTAGAATAAGTGCTTCTCAGGCAAGCGCAAGGGTCTGAGTTCAATCTCCAATTCTGCCGATCTTTGAACAGAGAATAAAGATTCAGACCAAAAGGGTCACTCCTCACCTTGATTTAGAGGGCACTGAGCATCAGGCAACAGAAGCAGGGCGTTCAGTGCACGGAGGGCATTCAGTGACCCTGAAAACCCTGAGACCCCATGCAGCCCAGGAAGAGATCTTCTGTTCCTCCTCTATTCAGAGTGCGTGGTTACTTCACTACCATCAAGTCTGTTGGTGAAAGATTCCACTCTTCTAAGATTTCCCCAAGGATTGAACCCAGGGCTTCACACGTGCTAGGCAGGCAGTCTACTGCTGAGCCACATCTCCAGCTCTTCTTATTTTAGTTTTTTGTTGCTTGTGAGGCAGGGTCTCTGTGTACCTCAGGTGGTCTTTTTTTTTTTTTTTTTTTTTTTTTTTTTTTTTTTTTTTTTTTTGTCTTTTTGACAGTGTCTCACTGTGCAGTTCAAGCTGGCCTTAAGCTCGCTTTGTAGCTCAGGCTGGTCTTGAACTCACAACAATCCTCCTGCCTCAGCCTCCCAAGTGCTGGGATTATAGGCATGCGCCACCACGCCTGGCTCTCAGGTGGTCTTAAACTCACTACTGTAGCCCAAACTAGTGTGCACCACCATGACTGTCTTTAGTTTTCATTTTGAGTCAGTGTCTCAACTGAGTTTCCCAGCTTGATTTTGAATTTATAATCTCCCTGCCTCAGTCTCCCAAGGAACTGTTTTTTTTTTTTTGCTTTTGTTTTTGAAACTGAGTCTCCCTGTGTAGTTCACACTGGCCTTGAACTTACTGTGCAGCCAGGCCTGGATCTTGCGTGGATCCTCCTGCCTAAGCACCCCCCACCACACAACCCTACCACCCTGTTATAGTTTATGTATAGGTGTCCCCCAAAGCCTCACGCAGTCCTTGTGCAGCCTCTGGAGTTTGTGATTGGTTACTGTGGGTGTGGGTGTCTCACTTGTCCTGAGGCATTTACTTTGCATTACAATGTCAGGAGGACCAGGGGAGCTGTGGCCACGCCCTTTGCTCTTTCTGCTCTTTGTCACTGCCATGAAAACGTTACTGTGTGCTCTGTGCTCTCTGCCTTGGACCCAGGTGGGCATGGCCTGAAACTTCCGGTAACTGTGAGCTCAATAAACCCTTCTTTCCCTCATTTTGAGTGTGGGTATTTGTCCCAGCAATGAGAGTAGAGTAACTGAGACACACCCTATATTTCACTTTTTAAATATATTTACCAGCTAGATCTGATTATAAAGGAATGTTTTTAAATCTCTCACCGAGTGTAAATCAAAACTTGTAGGTTTGTGGCTGTGCCATCATTGACAGAGGTAAGCATACAAATGTCTTCTGGGCTTTTTTTTTTTTTTTTTGGCAGAACTGGGGATTGAACTCACACCCTTGCCGTTTCCAGAGAAGCACTTATTCCACTGAGCCATCTCCCCAGCCCTATTTCTTATCATTACTCTTTCCTCTTTTCTTTGTCTTCTCCCCTTAGAATTTTGCTTTGACTCACCAGTGTGGAGGGGCCACTTGTGTATACGAGTGCCATACTTTCTGAACCATTTCATAATCAGTTACATTCTTGCACCCAGACTAATGAGACCTATAACGGGGCAACTCACATTTTAGGGTATAAATGTAAATCCTGTGTTTTCTGTTGTGTAAAAATGTATACTCACCACTGTTCTAAGTTTAGTAACTAGTGGCTGTTTCTTGCTGTTTGCTAGATAAATTTTCTACCTCACCAATTCCTGTAAACAAAGTTAGCTTACAGAGATGACTTCAAAGGAAACTAAATGGGCTTTCACTCCTTGTAACCTCAGGCTATGCAAAGAACTCAGGTGCAAGATAATCAGAAACTAAAACAAAGCCCCAGGAAATTTAGTTTGAGTAGTGGTCACAATGACCCTAAAAGTATTATTGTGTGTTTGACAATGAATTTGTTTACCAAATGGAATGTGGGTCCCTGTTTTAAAAGTCTGCCTGCTTTGGGTCCTCTCCTGTGAGAGCTGACCAGGCCCTGAGCTTAGAAATGAACATCTTTAAATTCCAATCTGGCTACCAGGCAAGGTGTAAAGTTCTTTTTTTTTTTTTTGTCTTTTTGAGACAGGGTCTCACTATGCAGTTCAGACTGGCCTCGAGCTCACTTTGTAGCTCAGGCTGGTCTCGAACTCACAATTCTCCTGCCTCAGCCGCCTGAGTGCTGGGATTACAGGCATGCGCTGTGGAGGGCACACCCAGCAGCTCTCCTTGAAAGAGCAACTGTCTCCATTTTGACTGAGCCTGATCCTATTTCCTTGTATTGTTATGTAGAGAGCTGGCTAGGACTTCTGTTTATCCTTCAGTTGGCCTTAAGCAATGTGTATTGGTCTAGCTGAGGTGCAGGTGATAGTCTTTGAAGGTGGCATGTGTGTTTCCCTGGTAAGCCTGCTGCGCCTTAACGTGAGCCCGGTGGAGACAGGATGGTAGAACTAATGCTCCGCACTGCCTGCTGGGATCGAGCCTCAAAATAGAGGCTATGACTTCCTGGGGCTTGAAAGACTACATCAAAGCTGAAGCACCAGACTTCCCAAAACATTAAATACTATATAATACAGATTACTCTCTCTGCATATCCTCTCTGCATATGGAAGAGGTAAATGTAGGCCTCCCACCTAGCTCAGCTCACAGTAGTCACCTACTTCCCACAATTCTCAGTCAATCCTCAAGCCACTCCCCCCACTGAATAAATACCGGGTGAGGCCCTGGGTCGCTCTCTTGGTTCCGGGAAGCCGTGTCATGGCAGGACTTAGAGCCCCTCGACTCCCCAATGATTAAAAATATAATTTAGTGTCCTCATTTTCGCCGTGGGCTGCATGGAAAGTGGTAGATTGGAATCAACTTGATGGGATTCCAGTGACGTATCTTTGGGATTACAAATATCGGTTTCTTGGATTGAGACGAGGACCAGGAAGTGTCTCCTACAATGCGCCACCACGCCTGGCCCTAAGGTGTAAAGTTCTTAGGACCAGGTCTTTTCAGCTGTCACCAGGTTTTACAGTCTGCTAGCTTTATGTTACAAATGAAAAGTCTGGTGACTGCCTGATGCTCCTTTATAAATTACACATCCTCTTTATCTGAAGTTTAGAGAAATCTCTCTGTAGCTTGGAAGGTAAAGAATTTTGAGATGTATGCTTTTATCCTTGTCTGGCCTGGAAAGCCCTTTAAATTCAGTTAGCCCTTTAAAAATTCAAGTTCTTAATCTTACAGCTATTTTCTCTCATTTACTTAATTTCTGTGCTTCTTGAAATAATTACTTTTCTCCTGGAATTTTATTTTTTGTACTAGGGATTGAGCTCAGGACCTTCATATTGCGCTACATCCCCGGGCCTTTTTTTATGTTGAGACAGTCTCAAAACTAGGTGTGCTGGCACACGCTTATACTCCCAAAACTCGGGTGGTGGAGGCAGGAGCATCAGTGAGTTTGAAGCCAGCCTAAGCCATATAATGAGTTCAAGGCCAGCTTGAACTATATAACAAGACCCTCTTTAAAGCAAAAGGAAAAGACTGGCTGCGGTGCTCCTGCCTTGGCCTCCCGGAGTGCTGAGAGTGCAGGCTCACACACCACACTGGCATTGTGATTCCCCTGTTGCAGCCTCAGTTTTAGGAGAGCCCCAAGCCTGGGCAGCCAAGCGTGCCCTTGCACCTGCCACAGGTGTTGGGCGTGAGGGCGCCTTACCCAGGCTGAGCGCACCTCTGCTGTCTGCCAGGGCAGGCTTCTGGGCCCCGAAGGTCTTCCTACCTCTTGGCTTTAACTCTTGCCCTAGAAGTTGTGGCTCTTGGCCTGCTTCCAGGAGTGGGAAGGAGAGTTTCCGACCTGATCCTCCAAGGCAGCTGGGTTTAGCTTCCACATCTCCTTCGGCAGCTCTCATTGGCAACAGGCACTTTCAGCTGTCCCCCACATGCTTAAGGCTCTTCCTTGATAACACAGGGGTCTTGGGGTCTTGGAAATGGGTGGGACTTCTTGCTATGCCCATGATCAGGGTCAGGCTGCCTATGCCATCTCTTGTCCTCTTCCCAGTCTCTCTCTCTCTCTCTCTCTCTCTCTCTCTCTCTCTCTCTCTGTCTCTTGATGTTTTCAGACAGGGTCTCACTGTGTGGTTCAGTCAGGTCTTGGACTCTGTAGGTAGCCCAGCCAGGCCTCAAACTCATTGATCCTTCTGCCTCAGTCTCCCAAGTTCTGGGATTACAAGTGTGTACTACCACATTCAAGTCCCAGTCTTTCTTTTCTTTCTTTCGTTTTTTTTTTTTTTTTTTTTTTTTAATTTTTTGGTGCTGCTAATCAAACTCAGGATCTTCTGCTTGCTAGGTGGGTGCTGTGCCACTGAGCTATATCCCCAGCCACGCCCCAACCTTTCTTATGAGTCCCTATAAAGGGCCACAGAGTAGAGCTGGTGGTTACAATTGGCCCCCTCTCCAGGGCTCTCTGTCATTCTATAGCTGGTTGCTATACTCAGGCTGTAGATGCATGTGCTTTTAAGTTCCTTTCTGTCCCCCATATCCACGGCTACCCTTTCCTGTTCTCTGCAAAAGACAGAGCCCATCTCGCGTGTGGTGGAGCTGTGCAATCACACAGTGGCCGGCACTTCGGATTAGGAAATCCTCACATCCTCCTTTCTCACTAGGTCCTGCAAACTCCCTCTCTGGCCTTGGCCAAGGGGAAACTGTCCCTGGGCCCTAGCCTTCATCCAAGGTGCTTGTCATCTTTGGGCATTCCATTTTTTTCGTTGCCGCATGACCTCAGCTCTGAGTTCCTAAGAGTGGTGATTCGCATGGGCGTTCTCACTGTTTAGATGGGAGCTGTGGTCTTTTTTTTTTTTTTTTTTTTTTTTTTTTTTTTTTTTTTTTTTTTTTTTTTTTT
>PVKA01034540.1:0-15619 GCA_004027165.1 Ctenomys sociabilis
GTAGCATATAGGAAATAACAAAGGGTGTAATTCAAAAGGCAAGAGAAGTTGTAGTGTGCTCCTGGATGAACAATAAAGAGCTTTCAAAGTGATAGTTATACGGGACTATATAAAACATATTAAATGAACCCTTATTTAAAAGGTCATTGAAGATTTCTATAAAACAGTATCAATCTTATGTCAGGTTATACACATATTTTTTCATATATATGTATATATGTGTGTGTATAAAGGACAAGGAAGAAGTAATATAAAGTCAACAGAAAATAGAAATATAGTTATTGAAGTTTCTAGTACTAGGAGAAGAAATCATACAATGTCTTTTAGATAAATTGCAATTCAAAGATATAGTATAAATCTTAAAACAAAATTTAAGATAAAGCAGTATTCATAAAATTAAAGACTAACTAATTAAAAATTAAATGCTTCAAAATAATTGAACTAAGAAAAAGTTTTCATGGTGGTAAAGTACTAAGAATAAAATATATGATAAATACTCGAATGACAAATAAATGACCATCACTTCTGACAGTTTGGGTTAAGAATTTTCACAAAGTTCTAGTACGTTATGGAAATGGATAATGACCATGACACTTACTGGTGGCCAGGTGTCACTTGTGAGAATGAGATACAGATATTTAATTGAAATCCACCCTGTAGACCCATATGGAATCTTGACCCATAGGGAGCAAGAGAAGTCTGTCATAGAGTGTGCTGATGGAAATATTTTGCTGCTGTACACAAAAGAATAACTGAAAGACTACCATTTTATGCCTCTTATTCTCCTATGTTTAATTGTTTGCCCTATTTGGTGGGTTATTTCCATTATCATTCATTGGGTTGTGGTCATTTTGCTCCCTTTAGAACATCATTTAGTAGTCTGTGTAGGCTTGGCTTCGTCATCATAAAATTTTTAGTTCTTCTTTGTCATGGAAGTATTTTACTTTTCCATTATACTTGAAAGAGAGTTATTCAGGGTATATCAGTCTGGGTTGCAATTTGTTATAGAGGACTTGAAGCACTTTGCTCCATGCTCTTCTTGACCTGATGGTTTGTGAAGAGAAATCTGCGTTATTCCTTCATATGTGACCTGTTTCATTTCTTTAGTGGCTTTTAGTATACTGTTCCTGTGCTGAATTTCTGGGATTTTGATTATTTCACTTCTGAGAGTGGTTTTAATTGAGTTTATATTCTTTGGAGTTTTATATGCTTTGGATACTGAATGTCAGATTGTCGCCCCATATTGGGGAAGTTTTCTGCTATTACTTCTGCCCCTATTCTTTTTCTATCATTTGTGTTGACTCCTTCCTTCTCTTTGATGCCTTCTAGTCTCATATTGTTCATCTTTGCATCATCTTGCAGGTGTTGAATTATTTTTTTCCTGCATCCTAGTTGTTTTATGAGATCTTTGCTTACTTTTTCACTAGCTGTAATCTTGTCTTTAAGGTCAGAGAGTCTATTTTCACTTTCACTGAGACAGATTTTCCAGCTTGTGATTGAGGTTTTAATACCCAGTATATCAATTTGAATCTGTCTCATGGATTCTATTTCCTTCCTATGTTGCTTATTCAGGGGTTCCATCTTTTTTATATTATAGTTATCACTACCTTTTTTATTTCAGAAATTATTTCTGATCTGATTTCTTCTATACTTTTCTGTAGTTGTTTCTTTACTTCCAACACTATTATTTCAGAGATTTCAGGTGTGTGATGCCCAATTTCCTATATGCTAATGTCTTCTGCATTTGTACTGGGTGGACTCAGGGTCTGAGACTGCTTTTTGTTCCATCTCTTTATCATTTTGTATACCACTGACTTTTGACCTTTGGTGTAGAACTTAAATGGAGTTATTACCTTAGCACCAAGTCTGCATCTATGAAGTTCAGCCTCTTCCAGGTAGGTGTGTCATGAGTCTAGTTGCTGTGCTCCACTTCTTCCTGCTGCAGCCTTGCAGGTGAACCCTTTGTGTTACTCTGGCAAGATGTTCTGCTCCTGAATCAGCTGGGTGTGTCTTGCCTCTAGCCTCTTTGCACGGAATACTGTTCAAGGGTTCCAAACAAGGCCTGCACTCTACATGACTTCAGGATCTGAAGCCCAGGCAAAAGAAATACTTTCTGAAATCAAAACGAATTCTTTGAAAAAAAAAAAAAGAATTCTTTGAAATCATAGCATCTGAAATACAGAAACAAGTCTGGAAATATACAGAGGAAACCCAAATTGGAAGAAACTCTGCAGAAAAAGAATAAATAACTACCTCTAAGAATACAAGGGTAAAAAGATAGAGAAGATAAGAAATATAATGGATTCCTTGAATGAGCAATACAGAAAAGAAATAGAATGCATGAAACAGAGTCAAAGAGATACAGAAGAACTAACAATATTAATAACGACTCTACAAAACCATTTGATTGGAAGCGAAGACAGAGTTTCAAGTCTTGAAGACACTGCTGCAACTAGTGAAAAAGTGTCGCGCGCAACCTCGCCAGCAAGGAAGACGCAACACTAGACTCTTCTTTCAGCAGTTTATTCAGGACCCTTGAACAATCTTCTTCTACCTCGAGGGGAAGCCCGCTCTTAGCTAAATACCTTCTGGACGTCCAATCCCGGAAGGCCACGTGGGCGTCACCAATAGGTCCAGGTACGCAGAAGCAAGCCATAGCTCTAGCCTTAGCCATATATGGAGTTGTTTATCACGGAGAGCACTCACCCAGCGGGGGGTGGAAGGCGGAAGCCAGCACCATCTTTCAGGCGCAGCTATTCGCAGCTCTCTACAGTTAACCCTTTTTGTTTATAGCAACAGGTGAGAACAGAGGCCTGATCCCTGTTGTGCAAGGACAGAGGCCGGCTCTTGCCCAGGTGTGTTACACCCAGGGAGTGTCAGAGCTGTCCGACACCCTTTTTCACAGGGGTGGGGTGGAAGGCATCGAACCCACATGCGATCAGGTATGTTCTCCTTAGATTCCAGCTTGGCCGCTCTGGTCTCTAAGTGCAGTGCTTTGCCTCGCACCCTGCACCGGTAAACTATTTGTGTAAGGTGGCCAGCCAAACACCAGGGGACTGTCCAGTCCCAATGGCTGCAAAGGCTTGAACTATCATGGCTGTACCGCGACGCTGAAGGAACCTAACATGGCAGATGCACCACAGGCATACCAAGGATATCAGCACCATCAGGCCAGCCAGAGCTCCCATTCCCGCCCCCTTTCAGGTGATTCATGGCGGTGGAGAACCATGTAACCAGGCCCTCTGCTAGTCCAGCATCCATCCTTGTCGAGTTCACCGTCACGATGGCCACTCTCAGCTGTTCCATGAGGCCATCAAATTCCCCTGTCCAATTACCTAAAAAGAAAACTGGACAGTTGCTTAGACAGATTTGCAGCACCAAATTTAAAAAATTAATGGTGAATAGAGCTAAAGAAAGTCTCTCCTTTGGGGTATGGCCGTGGCCAATTCCCCCTTTTTGTTTTTGTAGGCATTCTTTCAAGGTGCGGTGGGCGCGCTCTACGATGCCCTGCCCTTGGGGGTTGTATGGCAAGCCATGAGTGAGTTGTACCTCCATCTGGCGACAGAAGGAGGTAACTTGTTGGCCCGTATAAGCTGGCCCATTGTCAGTCTTGAGTTGCAATGGTTTTCCCCAAGCCGCCCAGGCTTCTAAGCAATGGGCAATGACATTGCACGCCTTCTCCCCAGACATGGCTGTGGCATGTAGAATCCCTGAACAGGTATCTACCGACACATGTACATATCTAAGAGTCCCAAATTCTGAAATGTGTGTCACATCCATTTGCCATACTTTTAAGGGAAGGAGGCCCCGAGGATTTACCCCAAAACTCGGGGGGGCCTAATGGGTAACACATTGGGGACAATTAAGCACAATCTGCCGAGCGTCAGCACGAGAGAGGGAAAATTTTTGTTGTAATGCTTTAGAATTTACATGAAATGACTCATGGAACTCTCTTGCGCGATCTAAAGAGGAGCCTAGAAATGCCCACTCCTGTCGAGTCCATACATCTACTATGGCATTGCCCTCACTTAGTAGTCCAGGCAAGCCTGTATGAGCTCTAATGTGCTGTGGGAAGAAACAGGAAGTCCTGTATTGAATTAACTGTTGTAACTGTCAGAACAGCGCACAGATAGGGCTGGAATTCTTTATGGGTCCAGTGACCTCTAGAATCTTAAGCGCATTAACAACATAGGCAGAATCTGAAACTAAGTTAAATGGGAAAGAGCACGTCTTAAAGACTTCAATTACTATTTGTAACTCAACCATCTGTGGCGTGCCAGGACGGAATTGGTGTTGTAGTGGCTGTTGGACCCCTATCATGTACGCTCCACATCCTGTCTTGGAGCCGTCTGTAAACACATTCACAGCTCCTGAAATGGGTTGAGATGCTGTAACCTTTGGAAAAACTACTGAATGCTCCTTTAAAAAAGTCATTAAGGGATGCTGAGGATAGTGATTATCTAAAGCACCAGCAAAGCCGCAACGCAATACAGCCCAATCGTCGACTGTTGCACATAAGGTAGAGACTTGATTGGCAGTGTAAGGCACAATGACAGAGACAGGAGCAATCCCGAAAAACTGGATGGCTTGTTGCATCCCACAGAGGGCTAAGGCAGCCACAGCAGCAGGATAGTACTCAATTGATTTGGCTGGTGAAATCTTTGGATGAATCCACAATAGCGGTCCCTCTTGCCACAATAACCCTGTAGGCTGGCAAGAATTGGTTGGTAGAATGCATAAGGTAATCTTCCCATTTTCCTGTACTCTATACAGAAAAGCATCCTGTAGCCACTCCTCTACCAGCTTTAAAGCTTTTCTTGCCTTTTCATCTAATTGTCTCGGAGAATCTAATGCCGAATCACCTTGCAAGATATCATAAAGGGGCTTCAATTCGTAATTGGCCAATTATAAATACCCTCTAATCCAATTAATATGATTGGCAGCAGCCTCTTCGGCTGTGAACTCAATTAGAAAAGCTCTCCAGTCTAGGTATTGACCAGGGCTCAGGTATGCTCGAGCCAGGCCACTCCAATCACCAGGTGTCATACAGTGTCTGTTTAGGGCCTCTACCTGGGCTATAGTAAAGGAAGCTGTAATGCCATAGGTTTTAACTGATTCGGCCAAGGACTTTATCACTTTAACATCTAAGGGTTCTTGATATCGATTTCCCTGGGCATCCTGAAATACAGGGAAAGCTAGGGGGAGTTCTAATCTTACTGTTCTCCACACTTCTGGATTAAAGGAACGCCCCGAATGACCTCCTCCTCCGCTGTCCCTATAAGGCGGTGGAGCCGAGGGCCCCACCCTATACTCTGGGGAGGAGCAGCAGGGCTCCTCTACCCCCAGCGCTTCCTTTTTCTCTCGACTTCCCTTTTCTTTAACCTTTAATCTCCTAACTGCCTCAGCAAGCACTAAGTCATCCTCCTCTGAGTCAGTGGACTCAGGAGGCTCTGACTCAGGAAGATCGGGGTACAAGCCCTTTCCTCTTCTCGACCCCCTTTCACTGCCTGCTTTTTCGGACCTTTTCTCCTGTAGCTGTTCTAGGGCTACCCGCCCACTCTCCACTGCCTCACTGCAATGCCGGTCCTCTAAGCAGCCTCGGATCAGCTTCCAAATTGGCCTTAACAGCTCCTGTAGAGCCAAAAAAATTGGGAGCGAAGAAGTGCCCATGGTAAAAATCCTTTTCACTTTCACCTTTAAACCCGCTCATCAGCGAGTCTTATCCTGCTCTCCCTTTAACTACAGAGAAGAGCAACTTATTCCCTGCTTTTGTGGCGGATCCCCAACTTACCTGAGGACTTAAATTATTCTCCGCTTTTGTCACGGATCCCCAACTTACCTGAGGACTTACTGGTGCACCCCCTGACCACAGAAAGTTCTGAGCTGTCATTGACCATGTTGTAACTCAAAAATCAGATGACAACGAGGCAAGTCCAAAAGGAAAAGAAGCGCTTTATTTTAGGTGGTACCCACCGGGTAGCCTCTCCATGCGAGAAGGAGGAGGGTCCCCCGAGGGCTGGGCAGCAGGGCTTTTATGCCCGAAAACCACAGGCTGGGAGGGATAAGCAAGCATTGTCACAGAAGCTAAATGGCCGTTAGGGGATACGGGGACAATTATGATTGGGGGAAACATTTTCAAATTTGGGCTAGGACACGTACATTGGGAGGGGTCAGTAAGCATGGTTACAGAATCTAAAGGCGGCGAAGGGGATATGGCATACACTCATTGGTTAGAAGCTGAGGCAACATGCCAGGGGTGGCCCGAGGGCCATCATAATCTTATCCATGTTGCAAGGCACGTAGGGGTTAGGACATGTACGTGCAGGGGATCGCAGGGGATTGGCAAGCATGGTTACAGGAGATAAAGTCAGTTAGAAGCTACGTGAGGAACGAGGAGTGTTGAACAATTGCGGGGTAGGGGTTGACTCACAGGCGTGGTGTAGGGGCCGGAGGCGCCATACACTCCAGGATGTGGCTGGGGGGTGGAACAGTCCTGAGGAACTTACCCAAGGCAAAAAGGGGAACAAATGGGACGGAAGAAGGGGGGCAATAAGGGCAGCTAAAGGTCAGTAATGAGGAATTCGGGTATTACAGACCACACCGCAGGAACACGTTCCCCGTACAGGCCACCATTTGTCGCGCACAACCTCGCCAGCAAGGAAGACGCAACACTAGACTCTTCTTTCAGCAGTTCATTCAGGACCCTTGAACAATCTTCTTGTACCTCGAGGGGAAGCCCACTCTTAGCTAAATACCTTCTGGGCGTCCAATCCCGGAAGGCCACGTGGGCGTCACCAATAGGTCCAGGTACTCGGAAGCAAGCCATAGCTCTAGCCTTAGTCATATATGGAGTTGTTTCTCATGGAGAGCACTCACCCAGCGGGGGATGGAATGCGGAAGCCAGCACCATCTTTCAGGCATGGCTATTCGCAGCTCTCTACAAAAAAGTGAGAAAGGATCTCTC
This sequence comes from Ctenomys sociabilis, assembly GCA_004027165.1. Taxonomy (NCBI): domain Eukaryota; kingdom Metazoa; phylum Chordata; class Mammalia; order Rodentia; family Ctenomyidae; genus Ctenomys; species Ctenomys sociabilis. The sequence goes on from PVKA01034540.1 coordinate 6,965, forward strand.
TAAAACAAAGAGAATGCAGGAAAAAATAATCCATCACCTGCAATATGATGTCAGGATGAACAATGTGAGATTAATTGGTATCAAAGTAAATGAAGGAGTCAATACAAATTACATAAAAAAAATTTAGGGAGAAGTAATCACAGAAAGCTTCCCAAATATGAGGAAACAATCAAATATTCAAGTAACCGAAACATACAGAACACCAAATAGCTTCAACCCAAGTACAAACACACCATGACATACAATAGTCAAGATTCCAGGAATCCAACACAAAAATAATATACTGAGAACTGTTAGGAATAAGAAACAGCTCGCAATCAACGAAAAAACCATCAGAATTACAGCTGACATCTCTATTCAAACTGTGAAGGCAAGGAGAGCATGGAGAAGAATTCTTCAATTCCTGTATGAAAACAAATTCCAGCCCAGACTATTATACCCTGCAAAACTCTCTTTCAAGTTTGATGGAGAAGTGAAATACTTCCACAAAAAAGAACAACTAAAGAACTTCATGATGACAAAGCCATCCCTCCATAGGCTGCTGAAAGATGTTCTAGAGACAGAACACAATGACCAGAGCTCCACGAATGAGAACGGAAGTAACCCACTAAACAGGACAAACAATTAAACACAGGATACAAAGGAATAAACAACAGCAGGTAAATATCATGACAAACAAAAGTCAACACATTTCAATTATAACCATCAATGTAAATGGACTCAATTCACCAATTGAGAGAAATAGACCGGCACACTTGATTAGGAAACAAAATCCAACAATATGCTCTATACAAGAAACACACTTAACTCAAAAGGACATTCATAGGCTCAAAGTCAAAGGATGGAAAACAATACTACTTGCCCCAAGAATTCAGAAAAAAACAGGAGTAGCAATTCTGTTCTCAACAGTCTCAACTTCAAACCAAGAAGGATAAAACGACACAAAGAATGCTACTATATATTGCTCAGGGGAAAAACTCAAGAGAAAGAGGTAACACTCATAAATATCTATGCACCAAACACAGGTGCACCCAACTATGTAAGACAAATTCTAATGGACATGAAAAACTTATTATCTAAGACCACAGTCTTAACAGGAGACCTGAACACCACCTTATCTCAAAAAGATAGATCAACCAGACAAAAAATTAGCAAGGTAGTAGCAGAACCGAACCAGAGCTTAGAACAAGTGAGCCTGGTGGACATATACAGAGTGTTCTACCCAACCACACCTGAATACACATTGTTTTCAGCTGCACACGGGTCATTGTTCAACATAGACCACATACTAGTCTGCAGGTCATACGTAAGTATATGCAAGAAAACACAAATTATCCCATGCATATTATCTGACCACAGTGCAATGAAACTGGAACTAAATGACAAAATAAACCAGAAAAACCCTCAAAATTCATGGAAATTAAACAAAACCCTACTCAGCAATCAATGGGTAACAGATGAAATTAAACAAGAAATTCAAAAATATCTACAATTCAAAGAAAATTCAATCACAACTTATCAAAATTTATGGGGTACAATGAAAGCAATTCTTAGAAGGAAAATCATAGCTATGATATTCAACTCAGGAATTGTGATGCCTGAGGAAAACAGAATGGAAACAAATGAACACCCTAATGCTGCACCTCCGACATTTGGAAAAAGAAGAGCGAACCAAACCCAGATCCCAAAGATGGGAAGAAATCACAAAGATTAGAGTGGGAATTAATTCAATTGAGAAGAAGAAAACAGTTCAAAGAATCCACAAATCGAAAGGTTTGTTCTATGAAAAACTAAATAAAGTTGAAAAGACTCTAGCCAACCTCATCAAAAAGAAGCAAGAGAAAATTCAAGTACAAGCAATAAGGAATGAAAAGGGTGAAATCACCACAGACCCAGTGGAAATTCAGATTATCAAGAGTTACTTGGAGAATCTTTACGCTTACACAATAGAAGACACAGAAGAAATGGACAGATTCCTCAAAAGGTACAAATTACAACTGAACCAAGAAGATATAACAACTCTCAATAAGCCAATAACAGACAACGAAATACAAAATGTAATAAAAAGCCTACCGACAAAGCAAATTCCAGATCTTGATGGATTCACAACGGAATTCTACAAGAAATGTATAGAAGATATAATCCCTAAACTCCTCAAACTCTTCAGTGAAATTGAAAAGGAAGCAGTCCTCCCAATATCACTTCTGGAGGCAAGTGTTATACTGATTTCAAAACCAGGGAAAGACACAACCAAAAGGAAAACTACAGGCCAATCTCCCTCATGAACATAGATGCAAAAATCCTCAATAAAGTCCTAGCAAATAGAATACAGCAAATCATTAAGAAGATCATACACCATGACCAGGTAGGATTCATCCCAGGGATGCAAGGATGGTTCAATATTCGAAAATCTATAAATGTAATACATTATATTAACAGACTGAAATCTAAAAACCACATGATCATCTCAATTGATGCAGAGAAAGCCTTTGACAAAGTCCAACACTCATTCATCTTCAAAGTCCTACAGATAACTGGAAACGATGGACTCTACCTTAACTTGATAAAAGCCATCTATGACAACCCAAAAGTTCATATAATCCTAAATCGGGAAAAACGGAAATCTTTTACTCTTAAGTCAGGTACAGGACAAGCATGTCCTTTATCACCCCTTCCATTCAATATAGTCTTGGGATCATTAGCAACAGCCATTAGAAAAGAGGGAGAAATAAAAGGAATAAGAATAAGTAAAGAAGAAGTTAAATTATCACTATTTGCAGATGACATGATACTTTACTTGGAAGACCCCAAAAATTCCACCAAGAAACTACTAGAACTGATACAGAAATTCAGTATCATTGCAGGATACAAAATCAATACTCAAAAGTCAATAGCATTACTCTACACAGATAACAAGCACACTGAAAGGGAAACAATAGAAATAGCACCTGTTAAAATAGCACCGTGGAAAATGAAATACCTTGGAATTCACTTAACCAAGGGAGTCAAAGATCTTTCCACAGAAAATTGCAATGCCCTAAGAAAAGAGATTATAGAGGATTTCAAAAAAATTTACAGATATTCCATGCTCCTGGATAGGAAGAACCAACATCGTGAAGATGGCCATACTCCCTACATTGCTGTACAAATTTAATGCAATCCCTATCAAACTGCCACCAACATACCTCCAACACCTAGAGAAATCATTCCTAAAAATTATTTGGAACCACAAATGACCTAGAATAGCAAAGGCAATCTTGGCCAATAAGACAAGGCAGGAGGCATCACAATTCCTGATTTGAAATTATACCACAAAGCCACTGTGATAAAGTCAACATGGTATTGGCAACAAAATAGACCTGAGGATCAGTGGAATAGATTAGAAGATGCAGAGGCATCTACGAAAACACTCAGCCATCTTATCTTTGACAAAGGGGCTACACAAGCTCACTGGAAGAAAGATAGCCTCTTTCACAAATGGTGCTGGAAAAACTGGCTTTCTACATGCCAAAAACTAAAACTTGAACCAGGCTTATCACCATGCACTAAGCTAAAGTCAAAATGGATTAAAGATCTAAACATTAAAACAGAAACACTTAATCTCCTCGAAGAGAAAGTAGGAGGAACTCTTGAAGACATAGGGGTAGGCAAAGGGTTCATGAATAAACATATGTTTGCACAGAAAACACTTGAAAGAATCAACAGCTGGGATCAACTCTTTTTGAGGAGTTTCTGCACATCAAATGAAATTGTCAACAAAGTGAAAAGACTCCCCACAAATTTTGAAAACCTCCTAACTAATAAGCAACCAGACATATGTCTGCTGTCTAGAATATATAAAGAACTAAGCTATAACAGGGCCCTCAAATTTAAAGACCCAATTCAGAAATGGGCATCCGAGATGAATATGCAGAATAAATATATGAAAAAATGCTCCATATTGCTAGCCATCCATGAAATGCAAATAAAAACAACACTGAGATACCATCTCACTCCAGAAATGCAATCCCTATCCAGAAAGAATGGCTATTATAAAGAAATCAACCAACATCAAATGTTGGAGAGGTTGTGGGGAAAAGGGAACACTTCTCCATTGATGGTGGGAATGCTGAATGGTACAACCATTGTGGAGGTCAGTGTAGAGACTCCTCAAAAGAGTAGGACTGGAAATCCCATTCAAGCCAGATATTCTCCTAATGGGAACCTTCCAAGAGGAGCTGAAATCATTATATCAAAGTGATATATGTGTACCTATGTTTATAGCAGCACAATTTGTGATAGAAAAATCTTGGAAACAATGAAGATGTCCATCATATGAGGTATGGTTGAAAAAGATGTATCTCTATGTAATTGAGTATTACTCAGCCATAAAGAATTATAAACTTGAAGCATTTATATTGAAATGGATGCCACTTGAACATATACTCATCACTGAAATAAACCAGACACACATATGCAAATATCATATAGTCTCCCTAATGTAAGAAGACAAAGGAAGAAATACAAACAGAATTGTACAACAACTGACGACAATTGAGTCAGATAGGGCAAACTGAACAGCATATGCTTCAGGGTACTAATCAGCTTTCTTCTGGATGGTTAACAACTGAAGTTCACAGATCAAAATTGGAGAAATAGAAGAGCTGCAAGGCCAGCCATCATTTTGGCCCTTGCTGTTCAAGGTCAGCGAAGACTCAGGACATAGGTGAACCTGTTCTCTAACATCATGAAACTCAGTTGTGCTGCAAATTTTCTGATCAAGGAGATTATGGAACCACAGAGGAAAGAGAATGATGATGTATCGTGTGCCTGGGGAGAGTCACATGGAGAGAAAACTTACTCTCAGGCTCTCACAGAGAGCAAACTCGTCAAGCATTGGTTGTGATTCATCCACATGGATGACACAGACAAAGGATCTACAGAGTATGGTACAGGATTACAAGAAAAACCCTGACGGGACTTCACTAACCTCATCAGAAACAAAGTCCATATCTTTCACTATATAGGTCTTGATCTATCTTGGTCTTAACCATCCAGCAGAAAAATATAAAAATGAGGTATATAACATGGGACCATAATAATATGTTGATCTGTAAATGTCTACCGTCAACAACTTCTTCAGATAACTCACTATTATTGTGGAATGCTGCATTTTGTTGGGTTTCATTGCCGAGTTCAGGCACCTAAATTGGTTTAATGACAATGGAGTGCCCATCTTTGACAGGTCTAGACAAAAAAAAAGAGGGGTATACAAAGGAAGAATCATGATGTGTGTGTATAAACAGTACAGTTAGGATAAATATGCCACGCTTCTGCATAATTCTGTGAGACGCAAGATTTGCACTAATAGTGGTTGAACAAGATATTAAGTTGGCTTCTAGTACTATGGACAGACACTAGGGAGACAACAAGTTAGAAAGTATTAATTATTGAATCTGTGATATAATTCAGCTACAAAAAAATAGGGTAAGTATATACTATACTGTCTTCACTGATCAGAGACGTGCTATAATAATCCCTGTAAATATAATATCATATATGCACCTTGTATGACACCAAAACATTACGAAAACATTTTGCAATGTATTAATTTATCAAATCTGTCCTGTTAATTTGGCTTGAAACTGTCTCATTGGTATTTGTTCTTCAATAAAAGTAATAATAAAAAAATAAAAAATAAAAACTGTACTTTGCTTCATCATCTCTTTCTAACACATTTCCCCTGCCCCTTTCATACCATTACCCTTTATGTCTACATGTAATGAGATGTCTCCCATATGTCCGTGACAACACAGGTTTTACTTGGTATATTTTTAATGCTTAGGAAGATTGTAATTGTTTAATTTTAATTTTGTAATTGTAGTTTGGCCTGCTTGATATCATTTTTATTCTAAGCTATTTCTGTGAATGTGAAGTTGTGGAAGTTGAGTCACAGGTACCTAGACAAGTTTATGTTGTTTGTTTTGTGAAAATATTATATGCTGTAAACATGTCAGTGACATAAGGCAGCAGCTTCTTGCCTTAGTTTTCTATTTGCACCTGTGCCTGTGTATGTATGTTTGTGAGAGAAAGTGGGGGAAGAAAAGGGGAGGGAGAGAGAGGTAGAAATGAGGGTACAGACTGTGTTCCCTGGATGCAGCTTCTTTACCTTAGTTGCCTGTTGAGTTTCGACTATGCTTGTCAAAACAGAGAAAGTATTAATTTGAGGCACCCACAAGTGGCCTATCTTTCCTAATTGTCAGCAAAAATACTGTTACTTCTTCAAAAATTTGAATCCTGGTATGGTGCTATGTGCTTGTAGCCTTAGCCACTCTGTGACTGAGGTGAAAGAACATGTTGAGTCCAGAAGTTCAAGATCATTCTGGGACTCAGAGGATGAGTCTGTCTGGAAAATAAAGATCTGTGGGTCTAAGGCCCAAGCCAACACAGCGCTCTAGCAACTTTGACACCAAGTAGAGAAATTTAGAGAAGAGTGATCTTAGTTTCTTTCTGCCAGCTCCTTTCTCCTCTGTCCCTCCTGCTTTCTCCACAGTCCTTGCCACAGTCATAGCTTCATGCCTAGCTATTTTGTTTGTCAACCATTTTCATCTAAATTCTGTATGTTATGTGTCTAACCTATGTTATCCTCTCATTGTCTTTTGTACCATGATTTATTCTCATTTTCATTCAACAGCATCATCTTGACGTCTCCAGGCCGAAAGCTGTTCTCCAGTCCTTTATGTTGAACTAGAGCCTTCTTGGAGTCATTCGGAACATGAAGCAATTTGAATAGACTAAAAAGCTGAGCAGCAGATGGAAGTGTAGTCATAAGACAATGGACCCTTATTATCTTACTAGAATCTTTTCCTACCGTTCCTGGCTTCTACTTCTTTCTTTTGACTCAGATCTTTGATCTTTCATCTGCTCTTTGATAATTCTTCTCAAAATTTTAGTTTGTAAATATATGTGTTCAATGCCTAATGCTTACATGTCTTGTGGGAAGTTGGTGTGGATATGGAATTTACCTCATTTCCTCCTGGTTATTCCCTTTCTATTCCCTCCCTCTACACATCCCTGTCATCCTCTCCCTTAAACAAAAAAATGTTGCAGCAGGAAAACTGACCCATCTTGAGACCATAATGTTAAGTGAAATAAATCAGATACACAAGCGAAAATATCATTTTGCTTCTTTTATATGAGAAGCTCAGAGTAAAATCAAGACAAAATAGAAGATATTAGAAATTAGCAAGATCGATCATCCTTAAAGGGGAAAGGGGACAAAGGCATGGAGGAAATGGGGAGTAAAGAGGGGCATTAGGGATAAAAAAGGAACGTCACGTTCTCTGAGAACACTAAATGTAACTTTGAACTTAAAATTACTCTTAACCAATTATTTGATTGTTAATTTTTGCCAAATATTTATTTTTTATTGCATCTTCAATGATCACTCTGTTTCTTTTTCTAGAAATTTTATTTGCTCCCACATGGGCTTTGTGATTTCTGTTCTTTTTTTCTGCAATATTTCCCTGTGTAAAATCTTTCACCCTGCATCACAAGTCTAGTCTTTCTATTGGTCTATTTGTATTCATGCATTCTGTCTGCAAAATGGCAGGTGAACTTAAAACTCACTGGCCATATTTTTTTTTTCAGGACGATGATTAGCACTTTAAAGGTCTTCTTTATCAATTAGCTGATTTAAGTTCTACATCCTGACAGCAATATCATAGATTATACCTCATCAGGTAATAGAGAACATCAGTGTCAGCCAAATAGCTCAGCAGATTAAAGTGCCTTCTTAGACAGATGCAGGGTGCAAGAGTTCCATTCCTGGGCCTACCATGCTGCCCCCCCGCAGGGCACTCTGAGATGGCGATTGAGACTGTACATGTTGGCATGACTGTAATCCCAGTTCTTGGGAGACTATAAACAGGAGAATCACTATGAGTCTGATATATGCAGTGAGACCCTTTGCACCCTGTACACCCTGTCCAAAAATACAGAAAAAAGGAGAATGTTAATTTCTACCATTATTGTTGATATATAACATGATACATAATATACATATATCTTTACTTCTCTGATATGTGCAGAAGACCTAGAACTGACACAATAAATCCCCAGTATCATGAATTTATTCTATCATCTAAGTTTCCTCACTTTCACTTCTTCATCTGTGAATAGAAACTTGGCCCCAATCAACTTAATCCAATTACTTTTTCGATCAACACATAATGAATCTACCTGACTGCTTCTACTCCTCCTCCTGTCCAAGTGTCACACTGAAATCCTGCTCAGTTTCATTGCTCTGAGTGGAGCGTGATTAAAATGACAGCTCTACACATGGAGTACCCACACAGTGACCCAATTCTCTTCCTTCTTTGATGCTCAGTGCCATTCAGCTGTCCCATCTTGAAGCTAACTCCCCTTGAAGCCTAAGTCCTGAATGAACTGTATGAGTTCTCCCTATAGATGTGCTTCTGTCCTGCTTTGAATCATAAAACTCATAAACTTCAACTTCATCTGTATTCTTCATCTTAAGAAAAAGCCAAAGCTTTATTAGAGCATTATGTGAAGGGAGGAGAAGGAGTTGGGAAAAAAAGAGAAATCAGAATGTATCATGTACAGGAAAATTATCTGTGATATGATCATTATGTATATCTAAAATGTACAAATAAA
>PVKA01034541.1:0-23389 GCA_004027165.1 Ctenomys sociabilis
CATTTTTAAACCAAGTTTCTTATGTCCTCTGAATTCCATTTTTCTTAACTATAAGAAGGAGTTAGCCATACTGTATTGGTCAGCTTTCTGTTTGGACAAAATACCTAACATACAATTTAAAAGAGAAAAGGGTTATTTAACTTCGGAATCTAGCCCTGGTCTGTTGGCCCAAGGCAGGGGCTGTCACTGAGTGTAGCTTCTTTTCCCATGTCAGCTAGGAAGCAGGAATATTGGGGAAAAGCCAGAGAGATGGATGTACCCTTCAGTGACATATACCTAATGATCCACTGCCTCCAACTGGGCCTCACCTTCCATAAGGCAGTTCAGCTCCGAATTCATCATCAGATTCCCATGGATGAGGTCATTTCCTTCCTGATCCAGTTACATTCCCTAAGCCCTGCTTCTAAATTCATGAGCTTTTGGGGGAGGAACCATTTTTAAAAAAATCTAAACTGTTACATTTACATTATAAGCATTAGCTTGTTAAGCACTTATTGACATCTAATCTGCTCAAGGAATTGTCCATATAGATGCATATATATCCTGGCACATAGCATGTGTTCAACAAGTAGCAGACCCTATTAAGTAAATCAAACAATTTGTCTTTTAGAGTGTTAGTGGCACAAGGGTCATGTCAGCTTTACAACTATAATAAGATCTCTGTGAATCTTATCTGATAAGGGGAAGATTGTTCTAACTAGAAGTGAAGCATCTTTCTGCAGTGGTTGTGTGATTTCTGACAACTCCAGGCAACCATAGCCCAGAAAGAAATTGACTGGCTGCACTGAATATCATTTCATTTCACAACCGTTAATACAGACTTATTATAATTTTGATCTAGTAAGGATTCAGTCATTAGAAAATTAGAAATTTTAATGAAGATTCTTACTAGCTGTCACCAATAATGGGACTATAATCTAACTCAACATTCTTGGCAAAGCAATTCTCATTTCAATTCTCAGAAGTAATTATTATTTAGTGTTTATACTGCTTTGTATTTCTTAAATGTTTTCAATTATTTTTTCCATTATGCTTTGGGGAAAAAAAACCTCCAAAACCAAAAACCAAAGCCCTTTGAGCTGTTTTAGCATGTTAATCTCCGTTTCACAGATGGGGGAATATGGGATAGTTTTTGAGCAGCAAACAATGTATCTTGTTGCACTAGGAAAGATAATGCAGAGTTTACCAAATGAGTGGGTACAACCAGCACCTATTATTAAATATGAAGCATATTTAAACACACACAACTGGTAGAAAAGATATTCTTAGATCAAAGCTGGTAATGCTCACTGAAGAAAAAAAACTTTACATGAGTTCTTTCATGTGTCAAACTAACCCTAATTAAAGGCAGTGATTTCTTCACTTCCCTGCTGGAGTTTTGCCTTGGGAGTCTCCATTGTCCTCTTTGCCTTTGTCTTAGTGCATGTGTTGTCAATTTTTATTGTGTAAAGATGATATAATTGCAGTTGCATGCAATTCTAAGCATTTGTTTCTGGCCCATGCACCTGTGTTTTGCCTAGGCCGCTCCATGCTGAAGAAGCAGTGTCTACACCAGAATCTGTTTTTCTCATGGTAGTGGCCTAAGCACAGTAGGAAAAACTAAATGTATAAACCATTTAAAGTCTTTCCTGGTGGCACGTTCCATTGGCCAAAACACAACACATGGTCTCTTTAAAATCTGAGAGGTTGGTAGGGCATGGTGATGCATCCCTGTAGCGGAGGTGGGAGGATTACCATGAGTTCTAGACCCACCTATGCAGTGAGAGCCTGTCTCAAAAAAAAGTTGTAAAATTTGACTGGCCAGATAGTTTACAGCACTTACCCTGAGGCCACAGCAAGGGTTTGAGACTTATTTTTGGTGAAGGCCAAAGGCCAATAAATTCCTACAGTTACAAACAGTATCTTTCTCTTGCCCCCTCATCTTTGTGACTTGCCATTTACAGTGTAAATGGATCTACACAGAATAATCTCAGAAAGATAAAGTCTCTGTAAGAACACAGTCCCCAACGAGATGTGCCAAATAAAAATACTGCATTCAAGGAGATTTTCCATGGGCAGTATATTTACAGCTAACATATTTTAATTTTCTACTTCTATATTTCAGAATATGACTTAGCAGAATTCCTTGCCAGAAGCCCATTTGCCTATATCTTGAATCTGAGCTGGTTGGTAACTTGCTTTAACTAAAAGCGTGCAGTACATACTATCATATGCAAGTCTTAAGCTTAGTCTTTCAAAGGCCCTGTGTGCACTTGTTCTCGCTGTGATGTTACCAAGAGACTAAGCCTGGGCTTGTTGGCTGAAAGGTGAGAAGACCGTGTGGAGCAGAGCTGAGACCCCCTAGTGCTCTCTGGTGGGGCCACTGCGGATCAGCCGGTCTATAGCCAACCTGCAAGCTAACCTTGTACAGAAGTGGCCTTGGATCAACAAACGGCCTCATTAGCCTACAGATAGATAAAATGTAATACATTGTTGTAGTTAATTTTTTTGTGAGGCAAAATAACTAACATCCAAAGGGAAAGGAGGAAAGGTTTATTTTGGCTCATGGTTTGTAGAGGTGTCAGTACACAGTTAGCTGGGTCCAAGGCACTATGGGATAGCAGATGAGAAACAGCAGTCTATGGCAGAGCGGGTAGGAGGCAGCAAGCATCAAGCCCCTCCCTTTTATCCCTTCTAGACTATAAGCCTTTTGGCTGAGGCCACCCTCATGCACAGTGGGCCTTTCCGTTGTTCACATAAAGAACTGACTAAATTAGTAATATATACCCTTAATCCTACTATCACACACCCTAGACTTAACTAGCTCTGGAAAGCTTCACTTACGAGCACACTAGGCTCTAGGAGATATCTAACTACAGCCCTTAACATACGTGATGTTTCTTTTAAGCCACTAAGTCTGGAGTCATTTTAAATGGCAGAAATACTACAACAACCCTGGGTTGTTTTCCCAGACAGTGATTGTACCTGTGTCACTTTCCCAGATCCTTTATATTCTTGGGCAGGTGAGGTGTGATTACCTATTCCTGGAAACTTCTTTGCAGTTCTCTAATTTGCATCCCTTCTTTGCACATACCCTAACTTTCTACAGTATGTATGTATGGTGAGTAAGCACTTTTTAAGTAAGTTTATGGGATTCTAATTTATTTTGGACAATATGATTACTCATACAATAAAAAGGAAATGAGCATACTTTTCTGTTGAAGTTGTCAGATGCATTTTGATTTCTGTAACAGTTGTAATTAGTTTTAGCTGGGGAGAAAATCCATTTTCTTTTTAGGAGTCAGTGTACTATAAAGAAATTTGTGAGTAAAAATAGTTTAGAATTTAGTCTCCAGGAGTAGACACAATAATTTTACACTGACAGCTAATGTTGCAGGGAAACCAACTTAAGATAGAGAGAAAGATTAGGTATGTTGTGTATTTCTACAAATATGGGATAATGGGTTTCAAATCAAATAAAAGACAAGAAGTCTGATACAAAAGTTGTTCTTTGTCTTCCATTTTTAATCAGGACTAATATGTGTTATAAAAGTAGAAATATAAAATAGTAAGCATGGTTTCTCACAGTTCAAACTTGTAGTTATCAAATGTGTTTAAGAGTAAGACCCTTGGGGTTTGAGTAACACAGTTTTGCTGAAGTGTTGTGAATGGTCCATTTTTTCAGTTACCCCATAGATAAATTTTAGGTGGGTTAGTTTTCTATTACTAATGTTTAGGAACCAGGTGTGGTGGCTCACACCTGTAATCCCAGCACTTGGGAGGTTGAAACAGGAGGATTGCTGTAAGTTCAAGACAAGCATGGGGCCTATAAAAGTGAGCACAAAGCTGGCAAAATAGCTCGGTAGTATAAGCTCCTGCCTGACAAGCACAAGGACCCAAGTTCGATCCATGGCCTCACATGCTGCGCCAGCCCTGGAATGCGGGGCATGGTGGTGCACTCTTGTAACTCCAGAACTCAGGAGATTGAGACAGGAGGGCCGCTGGGAGTTCAAGACCAGCCTGAGGGCTACAAAAGTGAACAGATGATAATCTCTACTTAACTCATGAAGAGAAAAAAGTAAATATGTCTAGCAAGAATGCCTTTTGAGTGATTTGTGTGCTTTGTTCATTGCTGCATTGTTGGCATCTAGAATCGTAGCTGACCCATAGGAGGAACTCAATAAATATCTGTTCAAGGAGCAAAATGAGGATAGAGATGAAGAATCTAGGTGAAGGCTCATACCAGCTAAAGAAATTCTGAACTGTTACTCCTTCCTTAGATTCTCTGACAGGAGACAACTACCTTGAAAGAGAGGATTATGAGTTCAGAGGAGAAATATGCTTCATGCTTTCCTGCATCTTATACTTATTTGAATTCCTTTCTCTCCCTTTGATCATAGTTTGAGACTTACGTCACTTTCAACCTAAATTCTGCATGATATATGCTATAGTTCATATCTAGATGTTTCCCCAAAGCCTCATGGGCTTAACTATGGCTCTTGGGAGGTGATCATATTAGGGTTTTTACACCAGTGAAATGGGCTGCCGAGAGGTATGTCATTAGGGGTGAGACCTGGAAGGATAAACCTCTCTGCCCGGCTTCTCCCTCACTCTCTACTTCCTGATTACCATCAATTTATACAGTACCAAAGCTCATAGTTTTGTTATGAATGTCAATAGAGTTCAACATCCTGAGCACAAATGCAAGAGAGGTGGGTCACTGTGGGGTTGCACTAGGCAGTGCAATAGTCTGTGAGAGGCCTTTCAGATTTTTACGCACATACTTGAGTGGCTCCACACTCATGCATAAGGTTGGAATTTGCCGCTCACAGCCTCTGAGATTAAATTTTTATTTATTTTATTTTTTGATTAAATTTTTATTGCACTTATGATCTGGAGAGTGGAGTTTTGTGTTAGAGGAATTACTCTGGTTCCCAGCTCAAAGAAGTTTAAGAAGCTTGTGGCATGAAGGGAAATCACAGTGTTTTGTGTCCTAAGCTTCCACCTTCCAAAAGGTTAGCTACTAGCCGCTGGTAACTCCTGGGCATTCCAGCACTTGAAATGTGCTAATTTGCAGTGAGATGAGCTGCAAGCATAAAATGCACACTGCACTTTTAGTACTAATAAAAGACTGTTAAATATATCAGTAATAATTTTAAGATAGGATTTCCTGCTAAAATGATAGCATGAGCTATATTAAGCATGAGCTATATTAAGCTATATTAAGCTAAATAAAGCATATCATTAAATTATTTCTGTTTCTTATTTTATCTTATGGGATATGGCTAGTATAGAATTTAGATGTAAATGGAAGGCTTCCATAACATTTGGACAGTGCTGGTCCAAGTTTGTTTCTTTTTTGGGGGTCAGTTATCTTCTATTCTAAATTACTCTCCATTTCAATTACTTTTAGTGGCATACCAAATCCGAGTCTTTCTCTTGTACCTCAGTGTAGATTTTAGCTGAATGCACTGTCTACTTTTTGCTTGCTACTCTTTGGAAGGTAGCTGAGTCAGACTTTTGAATTAAGCAGTGAATATTCATCAAAAATCATTGGTATTGCAACCTGTTGCTTCTGCAGAAGTTAAAAGCCTGACACAAACAGAGATATTATTTTTTTTTCTCCCATGTTCTCCGCTGATTCTCTTTGAGTAAAGATGGGCTTCTCCTAACATTTGTATAAGCCAAGGGAAGGAGGAGGTTTGGTTTCACTTGGGTCCCACACATCCCTGAGCTAGTTCCTGGGGCCAGGAGGATATAGCCTGTGGCTGACTCAGTTTGGGTCTCAGGCATGCTCTGCACTAGGAAAATGGTTTGTTATCAGAATGGAGAGAGAAAAGCATGTTTACTGAGCAGACAAAGATAGACACTGCAGACCAGGCTAATCAACGTTAGCCTTCAAGCCCAAGCCTCTTGCCTGATGTGCAGATCCAGCTGTGCTTCTGCTTGATTGGTTTGCGTGTCTGAGTTTAAACAGTTTGGAATTCACTCACACAAACGTATACAATTATGAAAGCCAAGTCACTCTGAGTTGTGGATTGGGCAACCAGAGAATAAAACCCTTATGCCTTTACCCAATCATTTGCTCTGTCTAAAGCCAATCCACATTATTTGTATGGTTTCATTTGGCAAAGACATGGAGATACTTAGCTGTGAAGTGCTGAGTAATTATATGCTTCCCTAAACGATCAAGCCATTAACCACGGGAAGTTTATGTGCAACCTGTCATAGAAAAGGAGGCTTTAGGTCTATCCTGTAATTAGCTCAAATTTGCCATGCCCTGGGAAAAATGTCTCTTGGCCTATTTTTTAAGACATGTATTTAAAGGAGAATAAAATCTGCATTATTTAAAATCATGCTATACTATTGTATGAAAAAACTGTATTTTGGAATTGGTCTAATGAGGTTCTGGAAATTTTCTTCGGAAGGAAAAGATAATCTAGAGATATATAAAATTTAATTATTTTTGATCATTAGCAGATTCTGGTTTTATTTTTATGGCATTTTCTTGCTTGTTTGGGGGCATCTAAGGACACGATGTATTAGAAAGTGTTGAAAAATATGAGCCTGTCTTTGGCTTCAGCTTATAATTAAATTAATTTTCATAACCATATACTTAACTACAGTGCTTTTCCCCTCATTTCATAGTTCTTGTGAGGAGGATCTTATGGACAGAGAAGAGGGGAATAAGGTAGAGAAGTTTTCCTGACGTCAGATAGACAGAACTCATGGAACTCAAGCCTATGCTTTGTATATCAAATAAGGGGCCTTCGGTTCTATGTAATGGGATATCTGGCTGACAGAAGCATAAACCAAAAACTGTCACATAGAGAGAAGGCTAGAGGCAAGTGCTCCTCCCAGATTGGTTCAACAAGTGAGGCTAGTATCCCTTGGAGTCTACTGAACTTCCCTTCAAGGTCACAGGATGGCTTAGTGGCTTCAGAGTTTCTTCATATTCCAGAATCTAGGGCAAGAAGGCAGGTAGCAGTCTCTCTCTCTCTCTCTCTCTCTCTCTCTCTCTCTCTCTCTCTCTCTCTCTCTCCCCATCCCATCCCTATTTCTGTCTCTGTCTCTCTCTCCTCTCTCCCTCTGTCTCTGTCTCTGTCTCTCTCCCTATCTCTATCTCTGTCTCTCTGTCATTCCCTCTCCCCCACTTCCATTAACTTCTCTCTCTCATCTCTGAGTCCATCTTTCTCTCTCTCTAATGTTCTCTCTCTCCCGCTTTCTTCTTTCTTCCCTGCATCCTGTGCCTCCCTTGCCCCCCTTTCTGTTTTTCTCTGCTACACGCTTTCCCTCTTTTCTCTCTTTGATCAGGAGACACATCATTACAAGAAATTATTCTCCAAAACTGTCTCTATACATCTTATTGCTCAGTGCTGGCTATATTTTTAATCCTCATTGCAAGAAGATTGGAAAATAAAGAAAACCATGACAGTTTTAGTCTCTATCATTAGGAGATATTTCTATAGAAGATGCTAGATAGCTTTAAGAAGTGCATGTGGAACTGGGGGCAAACAGTGTGTTCTACATCTTCGTATTCAGCACCCAGTTCCCTCTTATCTCATCAGATTTACTTTTGTTACTTAGGACTACAAATAGAATTGTTCATCTATTTAGGAACTATTTATGGAGAGTCTACTAAGTGTTCTAGGGCTACAAGCATTAACTGATTCTTTTCTTTCCCTTAAGTAACATACAAGGAATAAAGGAAAGCAAGACCTCAATAAAAACATTTTAAATATAACTAAATGTGTAAGCGTGATTGTGCTGGAAAATGAACTACAGATGTTTAAGGAAACAATTATCACTTCCAAATGCTGGTATCTGGCATTAAACAACTAGAACAAATGTATTCTCCAGGGATGCCTGAGTGTAATGTGTTCTTAGTAATGATGCAAATCTCCTGCAAGGTACAAATAGCTAGAATCTTCAATGTCGGTAGAAAGTAAAAGACAGTGAATTAAAAAATGCGGCTGCTGAATCTGTGTGCCATACTAAGCCAAAACTGAGAGAGGTGCACTGCACAATTTTCACAACAGACCAGTCTCAGAAAATTGAAGTACTCTGTTATCTGTGACTCTGGCCAAATTTGGATCACTGTGTTGGGCTTTCTGGTTAATAACATGTGATTCCCAACCAATTTTCATTCCTTTTTTCAGAGTCCACCAAAAAAAGAAAGACATACACATTTCAGGAAAAGAAAAACTTGTATAAATATTTTAATACTAAATTTATTGAGACTTCTTGAGATAAATACATGTTACCTCTAGCCTCTACCATTGTAAGGTGTATTCCATGGTGGCTGACAGCTTCCTGACATTCACTATTTTCCTATTCCTGAGGCTCATGTACATTTTTTGGGGGAAGATCATATATTTCTTTTAATACCTTGTGGCCAGGATGCTTGTGCAAGGACCCTTGTGCTAGGGTACAGTCAAAGTTGGGCTGACCCCCAAGTTTTGGAGTGAAGTTCCAAGACAATAGACAGATGGGCCCAAAACATCAGTAGAAGGATGCTTATGTGAGGCCATTAATGTGCAAGGTGAGGGCCATAGCAAGGGTGGTATTTTCATCAAATCTAGTGTTGGCAGATGCTTTTAGAGACAATTTTTTCTATGATTTCCTGCTTAGAAAATATTCTTCAAAGGGGTGGAGGGGTGAAAAAAACCCTCAAAACATGGAGCATTTGGCTCTGTGAGTATATACTCTTATCAGGGCTTTTTTTTTTTTTTAAGAATTCTAGCAAATAATTAAAAATAGCCTCATTTGTACTTTCTACTGGACGCAGATAACTCAGAAATAATAAAAATTGCATTTGTCACTTAAACCTACTCAGTAGTAAAACAGGGTTGGATTAAAAATTTTAAAATATCTATTTTGAAGTAATAATGAGAAATGAAAAGTATAAAGCATAAGGTTTGTGCTTTCAACTCAGTTTAATAAAAATGTAGAATTTGGTTTTAAATGATATTTGCTTTCTCTTTTATATATAAAAACTAGGACTTCCAGTCTAACACTTTACAATAAAAAGGAGTTAAGAGGAAAGATCTATTTTTCTCTTTTTAATATTGCTTCTTTAAAAGTAATTGTATATTGCTTTAAAAAATCAAATAGCACTTAGAAAGAAACAAACATCTGACACTTTACAGCAGAGTAGAGAAATGAGTTCAGAAAAGAATATAAATGACTTTTTTCCCTAAATTTTTCTGGATCAGCTTGGGAAATATCTATGCACTTTACATGAATTGGCTTCATTCTACTCTGTGAGAACCTTTGTGTTCACCATACATTACGTGGTAGCCACTTTTCATTTTAAAAAGAAAAGAATCTATAAATAGTTTAATAACTGCAAAATTTTTATTCTCGTATAACTTGATGTGCTTAAGGAGGTCCCTGTTCATGGATATTCAGGTTACTAATTTTCAACATCATAATCAGTATGTTGATGTATAGTTTTCTTTTCTTGTCTGGGTAAACTGTTTCTTTGTGTACATTCTTAAAAATGAGGATGGTGGTCATCACAGTGGTCGTGATCAACACTGCCACCGTGAGAGAGACCTAGTGGCCCACTCCTGGTCTCAGATGACTGGCTCTGGCCAATGAGATGATAGAAATGTGACTCAAACAAGTTTTGAAAATAGTTTTGTAATTGTCCTACTGCTACAAGAAGCACGTTTCTAGCTAGATTGATGTTTCCAGTGGACAACGAGTAGAGCTGCCTTTGCTGAGCTGATTCCGTGTAGTTCTACCTGAGTCTGAGCCACCCACTCAACCCAAAGGCTCTACTGCACTAAGGAAGGTGAGAGGGGCCACGCCATGAACTAATTGCTGTGTAGACACCAGCACTTGTCTTATGCAGTGATGGCTGTGTTTTGTTGTCTCTTACCAATAATGTGGCAGTGGACAACTATATAGCGGAATGTAACATTTTAATTGGTGTATGTATTGAGCTGTCATTTTTTAAGGCTTGAGATTTTTTAATATATTTTTCAAAGAAATAAATGCAATTTTGCTGAAATGTCAATATAAACTCATAATTGGATCAAAGTAAATGAATATGACAAATAAGCAAGCAAAAATGTCTTTGGTAGTTTCTAGACCTGATTCTTAACTTAGCTTTTGTATTGATCTTGGCTTTCGTTTAATGTATATAAAATTGTTTCAATAGTGAAAACAATGAGTAAAAATTTGAAAAGTTGTGAAGAACAAAGAAATGTTAAATATATATATATATATATATATATATATATATATATATATATATATATATATACATATATACACACAAATATATATTTCTGGGAATGCAAATTTGTTTCTAAAATTAGTTTAAAAGATTGCCAATGTATTTTCAGTGGCTTCTTCATTTTTTTCATATGTTATGGAATTTAGTTTCTGATAATGATGAACATTATTGTTAATAAATTTGGGGTTATGGCTCTGGATTATATTTCCAGCAATTACTAAAAATCTTATTGCCAATACCAAGTTTCATTTCATTATAGAATCTTGTCTCATTTTTCAGCCATGAGCTCATATTAATATTTATGTCGAACCAACAGAAGTTTCCTTCACTTTAGCCTTTAAGTCATTTTAGAGTTTAAAATAAGATAATTAGTGCCCATAAATTAAGTGGCATTGAATTTCATTATGTATTCAATCCAATTATTCTTGAAATCCTCAGATAATCCTTAAACTTCATTTCAGTCATTAGTATCCATATTTTTATGTCAAATCTTCTACTCAGAATTGTCATACTATAAATGAGCAAAATGAAGATTGTAATGACTCACTTCCTTGTCTCTTTCTAAATTCATCCTTTTAAAAAATGTCTTGACTCTTTCATTTCTTATCCATTCATTTAGGCTTGGTTTTAGTTTAGCTGAGTTTTGTTTTTGAGATTCGGTCTCACTACACAGTTCAGGCTGGCCTTGAACCCACTATGTAGCCTAGGCTGGCCTCTAACTCATGGCAATCCTCCTTCCTCAGCCTCCCAAGTGCAGGGATGACAGGTGTGTGCCACCAAGCCAGGCATGCCTCGACTGCTAGATCTTCAGCCTTGTCCCTGGCTTCTTCACTTTCTCTATCCAATTCAAGTCCAGTGCTCTATCTGTTCCATCAAGTTTCCTACAGCTCCCAGTTCCTTCTTGTGTTTATCCCTTCGCTGCACCTGACATGCCAGCCTCAACGCAGGAAGCCCAAATCTCCAACAGAGGGTCTCATTAGGGTCACATCTAGCATTACTCTGATTCTGGCTCCCCTGCTATGTGCACCATTATTAGCAGATGATAGTTTTATATTTTTATTTTATAAATTAAAAATGTTTTCATTAGTATGTGTTTGTAACATATGGTCTTACTCATTGTAGGGAGTTGTTACATGTACATAACAATCTTAGTTCTTTTTTCTTTCCCCACTTAGATGACAGTTTAAAGAGAAAATGGTGACCTTTACAGTGGATACTCCTCAGCTCTCTTTGCTCCTAATCATCTTAGCTTAAGACTTTCTTCATCTTATTCCACTCTGTATACTACCATTGGTTAATTTTCAAGAACATCAAATTGCTCCACTGACTAAACCAATCAGTGACTCTCTTGTTTTTTTTTCTTTTTTTTTGAGTTTCTTTTTTTTTAAATTTTTTAATTTAATTTTATTTTATTGAACTACAAATGTCAATCAGACAGTTTCAAGACACCTCAACAATACAGATTCAATAAATTAATACACTGCAAACTGTTTTCATAATGTTTTAGTATCGTACAAGGTGCATATGTGATATTTACAGATATTATTTTAGCAGATATCTCTTATCAGTGAATTAAGAATGTAGCTGCTTACTTATCTTATTTTTTTATACCTGAATTATATCAAAAATTCAATAATTATTTTCCTAGTGGATGGCCATAGTACTAGAAGCCGACATAATATCCTGTCCAACCACCATTAGTGCAGATCTTGCCTCTCATAGGATTATGTAGAAGCACAGCGTTATCTATCCCAACTGTACTGTCTATACACACACATCATAATTTTTTCTTTCTACACCCCTTCCTTTGTCTACACCTGTCAAAGGTGGGCACTCCATTGTCATTCTACTAACTTAGGTGCTTGAACTCGACACCACAATCCAACACAGTCAGCATTCTACAACAATAGTGAGTTATTCAAAGAAATTGTCGACCATAGTCATTTACAGCTCAGCTTAATATTATGGCCCCACGATGTATACCTCATTTTTATACTTTTCTGCTGGATGGTTAAGACCTAGGTAGATCAAGACTTATATACCAACACATGAACTTTATATTTCCTATGTGGTCAGTGAAGTCCTCTCAGGGTTTATCTTGTAGTCCTGTACATTATTCTGTAGTTCCTTTGTCTGTGTCATCCATGTGGATGAGTCACGGCCAATGTTTGACCAGTTTGCTCTCTGTGAGAGCTTGAGAGAAAGTTTTCTCTTCATGTGACTCTCCCCAGGCACACTATAGAACTTCAATCTCTTTCCTCTGTGGCTCCATAATCTCAATTTTCAGTGACTCTCTTCTACCTATAAATCCTGGGTTTAGCATCCAAGGTCTCCTGAAATCTAGTGTTTGCCTATTTTCCATCTTCATTTTACGCCTCTCAGCTATGAAGGAGTGGAGGCTGACTGAAAAGTACAAGGAACTGAAGAGGCAACTAGGATACAATTAGCTGTCAGTCAGGGTCGGCGGAGTGTGACATATATGATTCCAGGCAGGTATCATATGCAGGGACTCCACTCTGAGGTAATAGGGCTATGGTTTCAAAGTAAAAAGATGTCTTATATTTTCAGAACTGAGATATGTGATATATGCTTACATAGAGGGCTTCCTTGGAAATATGACTCCACAGAACAGAGTTACAGAGAGTGGGGAAGGAGAGAGGCCAATACAAAGAGGACTTGTTGATTCTCTCCAGTGCAACATGTATTTAGTGCTGGATCAAGCGGGATTCTGTGACCTCTTATGTAATACATCTAAGAACTATTTGGTTGGGAGTTACAAGAAGGATGCCTTTGTTTTTGAGCTTTAGTCTTCCATGGCCTCATTGACATTAACTCCCTTATACATTTGCTTTAAGAAGGCACAAATTCCAAGTGATTAGGAAGACATCCTGGGCCGGGCTCAAATAAATCCTTCTTTAGAAAGCAAGAGATATTACAATATAGGTCAAGGAAAGGGGTAATCCACTTATCTCAGCATTAAAAGAAGCAAAAGCCTGCACACATCTAGTAACTGTAGCAGTGGTTAAAGTAAAAATCAAGACTCTGAAATATGCAGAAGCATCTCATTAGGAAATGACATGAAGAGCCGGTCAGCAGGGGAAATCCTCCTGAGACAATGGGAAGTCAAATAGGATATGGTCTAAGTCTACACAGAAAACCTTTCTGTAGCTCCCTGTCTCTCTCATAATTAACAGTCTTCAGAGTTGTCCCCCAAGATCCAATGTAATCTATTTGCCTCTTCACCTGATTTAATCTCAGTTCCTTCTCCTATCTCTAAATCTCAGTTCCTTCTCCTGTCTCTCACCTATATTCCTACTATACTTTTCTCCTTCTGTGTTTATACATCTTGCCTTAGGATATTTGCATAGGCTTTGCCAGGGCGAGTACCACAGTGAAT
Organism: Ctenomys sociabilis; assembly: GCA_004027165.1. NCBI lineage: Eukaryota > Metazoa > Chordata > Mammalia > Rodentia > Ctenomyidae > Ctenomys > Ctenomys sociabilis. The sequence continues at coordinate 13,623 of PVKA01034541.1, forward strand.
GTTGGTTCTCTGGAGGTCCAATTCTTATGTCCTTACCATCATTTCACTGCCACTGTCTCACAGGCTAATACTGATTACTCTCTTCACAATTTTAATGCTTTGAAGCTACCTGTCTTTCCCCCAAGTCCAGCACATCATTAGTTTCTAACACTACAAAATTTGTTTTCTTCTTCAGTTTAGTGTTTATTATTCTCTTTCTCTTGTAGAAGGCAAGCCCTGGTTGGGCTGTGTCTTTGCTTGGATTGTAGTTATCCTAACTACTACAACACATATCAGGTAGACAGGAGTGTTTAAGTTTTGCATAGAGAAATGAAACTCCAACACTATGCTGTAGAAACAGCAAAGTGAATTCTTTAGGGAAATGTTTGCTGTAATCCTCTGTCATTTTTTTTTTTTTTTGGCTCAAGCAGTTTGCTGTCTAATCAACAGGAGCACTAGCTGTTTACTCGTAACTAAAGCAGGGACAGAGCTAGGCTAGAATTAGGACTGTGACCTTTCTTATACTGAAACTCAATGTAGAGCAGTGGTGAAAAACATGCAGTCATCATCCTAACAGATTGGCATCTGATGAACCACAGCTGCAAGTCTTCTGAAGGAGGTGGAAGGGGCCTTTCTGTTCAAGAGAGAATAATAACTATGATGATGTCACTTTGCTTGTATGATGCTTTGCTATTATGCAAGTAGTATAGCATCTAAGTGCATATTCTAAATACTATAACAATGATTTTCAGTTAGTAGGGATCAAGATTTCCACCTTAGAAACAAATGTTTATTGGTATATTTGTACGTAAAAATCAGAAGTGAAATGCATCTAATATAAAGCTGACCATTTAAAGCATGGACTTCAGTGGCATTTCATATATTTCCAAATGTTCTTATCTAGCTCCAAAAGTTTTCTTATCACTCCAAAGGGAAAACCCATATGCATGAAACAACCATTATTTATTATACTTTCTGAAAGACCCTGGAAACTGCTAATATGTTTCTATTCTTGATGACTAATATCTGATTTTGTATATTGTCTCTTACTCAGTATGTTTTCAAGACACTGAGTAAGAGACAATATCTTGAAAACATACTGTAATCCTACAACCTTGGGCTGAGAGCAAGATCACAGGTTTGCATTCAATCCGGGCTATGTCACAACTTAGTGAGATCATCTCTCAAAGTTCAAAATAAAAGAAGGACTAGAGATGTAGCTCAGTGGAAAGGCCCAGGGTTCAATCCTCATTACCATGAAACATTTCACCTGCATAGTAGCATGTATCCATGTTTCATTCCTATTTATGATTGAATAATATCCCATTGTACAAGATACGGTATTTTCTTTATCCACTCATCATTTGATTGACAATTGGAATTGTATCTACTTTTAGGCTTTTATGAATAGTGCTCCTGGGAACATTTTGGTACAAGTTTTTGTTTGACTCATACTTTTGAGTGTAACGTACATTTATTTCTTCTGATTTTACTTATTTAAAGGGTATTATATGTATTTGGTACATTGCATGCTAGGTAACATTAAGAAAAATAGAAATAGAAATTAGAAAAGAATACTGACATAAGAAAGCAAAAATTTCAAATGAAAATATGTAAGTCACTCTGTTGCAATCCTAATCAGATTTCAGTATGGCAAGTGGGGGTGTAGCTCAGTAACAGAACATTCTCAGTCATATTTCCTACATTAGACTGAGAATTTGATGTATAGGCACATTAAAATGAAACCTCTACTAGAAGTAAAAAGAAAATAACAAAAGTAGCAGTGATGAAATACAAGTTGTGTATGAAAGAAAGACAACCAGAATGATACCAAACTTTTTTCAACAACACTAGATATATAACTAAATGTCCAATGTTCTCAGAATCAAGGGGAAAGTTGTGTATATAGAAAGAAAAAGATAAGAGGAAGTTCTATATGTATCTTCTATCCATGAGAGGAGAAATCACACCATGTAGCTTATTAAGTCTCAACACAGAAAAACTAGACTTTAGCCAAATGAAGATGGCTATTGTCTTAGTCCATTTAGTGCTGCAATCACAAAATACTAGAGGCTTGGGCATTTATAAATAAAAGAGGTTTTCTGTACTTTGGGTCATGGTTCTGGAGATTGGGAAGGTCATAACCATGAACAATATCTGACAAAAGTCACATACTGCTTTGCTTTATGGCAGAAGAACATAGGAAAGAATCATACATGTAAGAAGGCCATATGTGTGAGGGGAGGTGCCAGGTTCAGTTTGTAATACCTACTTTTGGGCCAACTAAGTCACTGTGCAGGAGTTGCATGAAACTCCATATAAGCTCTACTTCAAGACCCAGACTCCTCCCTGGGGACTTCACCTCTCCACCACTGTTGCAGTGGCAGACAAATTTCAACATGAAGGCCTGGAGTGACGCTCAGTGGTAAAACATGTCCTATGTGTGAATGAGGGTTCATGTATGGGTTCTACTCCCCGCACCACCCAAAATGCTTTGCAACGTGAATTTCAGTGGGTGCAAATCATATTCAAATTGTAGCAGGTGTACAGTAACCACTTAAGGAAAGAAATAAAAGCAGGTTATGCTAATGGCAAAGTGATTAGTGCATTCAGTCTTGGCTAAGCTAATTTAATAATGTGAGTCTGGATGTCTATAATTTTCTCAACTGTGTATTCTCTTTACATCAATTGTGGCAAGGCAGTTATCAAAGATATTCATTTAATCTTTGTATCATACTGTACTTTCTATAGAGCCTCTGGCAGCTGACAGGGTTTACTTTCAAGAAAGCCTTCTGGTCAACGTGATTGCTCTGAGCATGACAGCTCCTTTCATTGTAAAGACACGCTTTGAATAGAAAGCTTTTACTTAAAAACAATGTAGTTTAGCCTACTTAGTTAATCAAAAAGTATATGGCTAGGAGATAGTTTCATCATGCAGAAAGCCTTCGATGAATTATCTCCTCCACTTGCCAAATGTAGTTTTCCAGTGAAAACCACCCATATACCACCAGATGGAATTTTATGCATGTACACATAGACATGTGCCAAGACTGTAAGGGGAAAAAACTGAAAGCACAGGTGCCAGCTCTGCCTAACATAGGACTGAAAGAACCACATTTATGAGGGGGTGCTTGCCAGATAGCAGACCTCTCAGTTTATCCAATTATGTAAATGGAACTTGCAGAATGATTTTTGGATGAAAGCCTTAATCTTGTGAGGCACAATATTGGGTCTAGATTTTTAATATTTTTGCTTCTTCAATTTGATTTTATTTTCCTAACTTGTGGATGCATTCTCTTCGATTATATACAGAAAAACTTCTGTTAAATTAATTACTGAAGATAAGATCAGCGAAACAAATTTTAATCACGTGGTATATTTTTAAGCTCATTGGGTAAGAATTCTTAAGAATTGGTTATATGCATTTTTAAAACAAAGAGTAACTGTACAGTATTTTGTTTTCTGATCCCTTGAAACCAAGTCCAAGCTTATAATGAGAGTATTCCATTGAGGTTGACCATACATACCCTGTTTTTTTTTTTTTTTCTTTTTTTTTTTGTGCATGTGTTTAAGATTATCTTTCATTGAAAGACAGAAACCTTTTGGTAGAAGAGAAATGCAAATCCTAGACAAGGCTACTTCCTAAAGAAGACTGAAATTTTGAGCTCAATCCTTAGGAATGAAAGATGAGAGCAAGAATTGATGGAGATTTTCAGACTGTGCCATGTGATTCCAGTAGAAGAGTTCAAGGGTTCTGAGGAAATTTGGCCCTTCAGCCAGGATGCTGTGTTGGTCCTCACCACAGCAACAATCAGGTGACCTCCATCTTAGGTAATGTGTACCTGTCTATCATTTCATTTGGAGAAAGAACTGTTTGTCTGAAAACAGTGTGAATACCACTCCTCCCAATGAGAATGACTTTAGAAATTTTCATTTGAGGACTATAGTTCCTTGCTTGAACAATTTTTACTTCCCAATGTGAATAATTTTGTGTTTCTCTTCTGTCTTTTCCAACTTATTTAGTAGTAAAATAGCTCCTCTTGGTATGAATAAAAAAAAACAAAAAATAATTTGTAGGTGTAGCTATCAAATAAACAGGAATAATAAACTAATTTATTAAGGTGCTCAATTACAAGTAATACACAGAACCAGAGGATTTATTGCATAAACATTAACAAGTTTTCTGTAAACAAATTGATATAAGAAATGTCATGGAAAAAAATTTTCCACTTATATCAGCATCAAAAAGCATAATAAAGCTAAATAAAAATATAGTGAAATTTTTAGAAGAAAATTGTAAAACTCCATTGTGGTATTCTAAAAAAAGACTTGAATACATAAAACACCTTGTTATAAGATAATAAGACCCAATATTTCTGTTATTTTTCATGAATAATAAACATGTATTCAGAAATAGCAAGTTAGACTCAGTTCAGATGATTCTAATTTCGCTGGTAACCCCGAAAGCCTCACGGTTAGGAGACAGTTGGAGAGATGCCTGCTTTCTCTCTCAGGCTTGACAAGGTGTTAACCTTGACCACATCAGTATCACAGAGCTCATTCACAGCCTGTTTTATCTGGTGCATATTAGCTTCTGCATTCATGATTTGAACAGAGCGTGGTTTTCCATCTGCTTCATGGCAGTCTCAGTGGTCAGGGGAATCTTGACTTCGTGGTTATTCCTGTTTGTCCTGAGGTTGCTTTTCTAGGATAAATATAAGTATAAATGAATATAAATATGAACTTTTTGGCTGTGGACTCTTCGGACTATCATTTAGATTTTCAAAGTCTGCTTTGGCTTAGGAATTGGGAAGGGCAGGAACTTCTTCCTTCACCTTGGGTAAGCTGGTGTAAAAGACTTCGACTGTGTAAGTACAAATCATGGACATTGCTTTCCTAACACAGTAGATAAACTTTACCAGCCTTTTTATGCTGTTCATGACAATTCCTAATGTTTAAAAAATGCTTTAAATTTTTATATTTCAGTGTACGCAAGAAATGTTATATGAAGTTGCTCATGCATAAATTTTTGTGTATCTGCACCAGTATGTAATATCTTTCTAGAAGTAGAATTACCAATGCAAATGGTCTGCAAATGAAAAATTTTGGCAAATACTGTTGATTTGTCTTCCCAGGAAGTTTTACCAGTATTCACTTCTACCAATACTTTCATAGTGTCTTTCCTCCAGATTTCTGTAAACCCAGTGGATGTTATCTGTCTTTGACATTTTTTTCTCAATGTATTAGGCTGACTCCAATATATCCTTCTTTTTCAATCTGTTGGCTTACTATTTGATATATTGAGTTTTAAAAATGTTTTGTAAGGATTCTATTTTTTGCAGTCTTCAGATTCCTTGCCAGTTCTTTTTAATGTTATATGAAAGTCCTCTCAAAATACTTACTGGAGGAATAAGTTAGTAGACAGTCAGAATGACTGGAATTTAATGTTTTAGGAAACTATTTTGCATGAGTATGTGGTCAGATTCTTTTATGCAGCCTGGATTAAATATCAAGTTATATGCTTGTTCAATTCTGTATATTTATTATAAATTTATTTTGTTTTCATTTTTATTATGTAGAATACTACCTTAGTCATCATAATGTAATTTCTATTTGAGTGTCTTGTATTTTTTACACTAAAAATCTTTAAATAAAACATTTAAAATCCAAAATAATTGAGGAGTTCAATACCTAATTCTGAGTATCGGATGGAACACTAAGAAAATCAGTGTCGAAACTTCTGACTTGTACTTCTGTCTTAAGAGACTAGACCAAAATAGATTCAACACAAATACAGAACTTTCTGTCTGGAAGTGAAAGAAAACACATTCTTATTAAGGCCATGAGATACATCCTTCAGGATAAATCAAACTATGCATGACAGAACAAGTTTCAACAAATTTGACATCATTGTAATTATATATTTTGGCTATCTTGAGAAATGTCAATTCATATCATTAGCAATTATTTTGTGGTGCTGGGGAATGAACAAAGGTCTTTATGGAGGCTAGGTAAGCAGTCTTTCACTGTGACTGTTCTATAGCCCCCTCTCTCTTTTTTTTATGTGTTTAGTACAGATTTTATAGGGTCTTATAGACAGATTGGACTTGTGGTGATCTTTCTGTTTTCAACCTTCCAAGTACACATGCGTGCCACTATGCCCAGGCTCACTGCTGTCTCAGTGTGTCCTGGGGGCAGGTCCAGCATGGCATGCCTGAGATCGAACCCTGGTCCCTGTGTGCCTAAGCAGTCATTTTACTCTGCTGAGCTATCTGGCTGGCTCTTGTATTTTATTTATTTATTTATTTATTTATTTTCTTTTTTGGCAGAACCAGAGATTGAACTCAGGCCCTTGCACTTGGCAGGTAAGTGTTTATTCCCCAGCCCCATTATTTATTTATTTATTTATTTATTTATTTATTTATTTATTTATTTATATTGTTGTCTTAGTGGTTTTTCATAGTACAAGATGCAGGCATGATATCCTGTCCACAGACACTATTAGAACAAATCTTTTTACTCATTGAATTAAGAGAAAGTAACTGTATATCTATCCTATTTTGAATATACAGGTACAAAATGGGCATTCACTTGTATCCCCTTTTTTATTTAGTTTTGTCAGAGAAGGGTATTCCATTGTCATTTAAATATTGTGGGTGCATGAATTCAGCAAAATATTCCAATGCAGTCTGGTAGTCCATAATAGCAGTGGATCTTCCATAGGACTGGCAATGTCAGAAGTTGTTGACTTCAGCCTTTTACAACTCAGCATATTAATATTGGCCCTTGTATTTTAAATCAGGTCATTATAATAATTATAATATTATTATTATCATTACTACTACTGCTATTTTGTGGTTGAGTTGTTAGAGTTTTTCACATATTCTGGTTGTTAGTTCCCTGTCAGAAGCATAGTTTGCACATAATCTCTCTCATTGTATAGACTTCACACTGTGAATTTATGTCCTTTGCTATGCAGAAGCATTTTAGTTTGATGTAACCCTGTTTGTGAACTTTTACTTTTGTAGTTCGTACACTTGAGGTTACATCCAAAAGGACTTACCCAGATTAAATGTTTTAAAGTGCCTTATTGTAGTAACTGTATATTTCTATACTGTATATTCTAGGAGTCCTATGTTTAAGTCTTTAATACATTTTAAGTTGATATTTGCATTGAGATGGGATCTAGGTTCATTCTTGTGCATATTCACATTCAGTTTTCCCAAGACAGTTAATTGAAGCTATTGTCCTTTCTCCAATATGTGCTCTTGGTTACCCTGGCAAAAATCAGTGGACTGTAAATGTGTGGGTTTATTTCTCTTTCATTAGCCTGTTTCTCTAGTTTTATCCCCATACCATGCTGCTTTGATTATTATATCTTTGTAATATGGTGAGGTATTTTCTTTCTTTTTTTTTTTTTTTTTCTGTATTTAGGACAGGGGCTATAGGATCTCACTATGTAGATTCAACTCATAGTGATTCTCCTGCTTTCAGCCTTCCAAGTGCTGGTATTACAGGCACATTCCACCACACCCAGTCCCAACTGCCACTCAGTGCACCCTGGGGGCAGGTCCCGTATGGCATGCCGGGCACCAAACACCAGCTGCTGTGCTCTGCCTAAGCAGGATTTTTAGTCTGCTCAGCTATCAGGCCAGGCCTTTTTTAAAATTTTTATTTTTTGATACTGGGAATTGAACTTAGGATCTTGCATTTGCCAGGCAAGCACTCGTGCCACTGAACTATATTCCTGGCCCCCATATTTTGTTTTGTTCTTTTTATTCAAGGCTCTTTTGGCAATTCAAGTTCTTTGTGGTTTGATACAAATTTAAAGATTTTAAAAAATTCTGTGAATAATTCTACTGGGATTTTAATTGATACTACATTAAACCTATGGATTGCTTTGGGTAGCATATACAGGTCTGATGGCATTAATCTTTTCAATCCATGCAATAAGACATATTTCTATTTATTTTTGTGTTTTTCACTTTCTTTTACAGTTTTCAGTATACCATTCTTTAACCTCCTTGGTTATTTATTCCTATGTATATTTTATGCTCTAGAAAATGTGGTTATTTTCTTTCCAGAGGTTCATAGTAATGTCTAGAAAAACAAATTATTCTTTCATGTTTGTTTTGTATCCTGTACTTTTACTAGATTTGTTACTCCTAATAGTTGTTCTGGAGAAGCTTCCAGTGTTTTTTATATATGAAATCCATCATTTGTAAAAAAGAGACAATTTTACTTTTAAATTTTTATTTGGATGTCTTTCTTTCTGTTTTATCTAATTTTCCTCTCATTGACTCTTTCGCTACTGTGTTAAATAGAAACAGGGTAGACATCCTTTTCTTACTTCTGATATTAGAGAAAACACTTTCAGTTTTTCACCATTCAGTATGACATTAGCTGTGGGCTTTTAATGTACATTTTTTATTAGATCAAAGAGGCATCCATGTGTCCTTACTTTGTTGAGAGTTTTTTGTTTGTTTTCTTTGGTTATTAATGTGCTTTGAATGTTTTCAATGGATTTTATTTGGTATATTGCAATAATTGGTTTGCATATATTGAACCATTATTGCATTCCAGGAATAAACATCACTTAATCATACTATATGGTCTTCTGAATGTGTCATTAAATCCAATTTATGAATATTTTATTGAGAATTTTTTGTCTATATCCATCATAAATTTTGACCTGCAGATTTCTTTTCTTGTGTTTCTGTTAAGCTTTTTATTTCTTCCTGAATCAGTTGTTTGAGATATGCCTTTTCAAAATTTTAATGTCTATTACTAAAAGTTTCTCTCTTCTAATTTTTTGTATGGTACAGTGTCTTGCTATGTAGTACAGAATGGTCTTGAATTTATGTAGCCCATATTGGCCTTGAACTCATGGCAATCCTCCTGTTTCAGCCTCCTGAGTGTTGGTATTACAGGCATGTGCACTATGCCTAACTAATGTTCCCTCTTGATGTAATATTATATATCCCATACATTATGCAATGCTTTAGTTTTATTTATATAGAAATTAAGAAAAACTTTGACTGATAGATATGTATGATGTATGTATCTAATATTTTGATTCATGTATTACTTGGGTAATATTCACATGAGTAATCAGCATGTCCATCACTTAATATGGATGATCTCTTCAGTAAATAAAATCAGAAAAATTGAATATCCATGCACAAAAGAATGAAATTGGATTGTTGTCTTATACCATGAGCAAAAACCAACTTAGATTAGATTAAAAACCGAAACATAACACCTGAAACTCAAACTCCTAGAACAAAACAAAAGGCAAAAACATTGGTCTTTATGTATTTGATACAGGGTCTCACTCTGCAGCTCAGACTCCTAGTGATCCTCCTGTTTTCAGCCTCCCCAGCTCTGGGATTACAGATGTGTGCACCACGCCTGGTCTCGGTGGCCAGCTCAGTGTGCCGGGGGGCGGGGCTGGTTTAGCATGTGGTGCCAGGGATTGAGCTCCAGTCCCCGTGGCTTGCTTACGTAGGTGCTGCGTCTGCTGAGCTATCTCTCCAGCCCCGAAACACTGGTCTTAATAGTGATTTTTTTGAATTGGACACCAATAACACAGTTAACAAAACATGGGCCTACTGCAAAAGAATTGTAAGGAAAAAAAGCTAGAAAATCAAAGAAACTTATGGGTTGGGTGGAAATATTTGTCAACTGTATTATCTTACAAAGGATTAATATTCAAAATATATAAGAAGCCATAAAATTCAGTAGGAAAACTGTAGGAAACTCAATTAAAAACTGACAAAGGAAGTTCA